>JAWQEG010003914.1:0-72500 GCA_033782935.1 Petrolisthes cinctipes | reverse complement strand
GAGAGAGAGAGAGAGAGAGAGAGAGAGAGAGAGAGAGAGAGAGAGAGAGAGAGAGAGAGAGAGAGAGAGAGAGAGAGAGAGAGAGAGAGAGAGAGAGAGAGAGAGAGAGAGAGTGAGAGAGAGAAGGGGAAAGAAATGAGGAGAGAGAGAGAGAGAGAGAGAGAGAGAGAGAGAGAGAGAGAGAGAGAGAGAGAGAGAGAGAGAGAGAGAGAGAGTGAGAGAATGAGAGAAGAATGAGGAGTATATAGTGAGGGAGGGGAAAGTTGAGTAGGGGGGAAATGGACATGAGAGGTGAGACAGGGGGACATGGGAAGTGAGACAGGGGCATGGGTGAGACAGGGGCAGGGACAGGGGACATGGGAAGTGAGACAGGGGCAGGGGTGAGGGGGCAGGGGGCAGGGGTGAGGGGGGGCAGGGTGGGGGGGGGGGTAGGGGGGAGACTGTCTGCATCGTCCGCAGTGGTCGATAGTTTGTCGGCAGCAGGCGCCACCCTGCCCTGCCCTGCCCTGTACTGTACTGTACTGTACTGTATTGTCCTGTATTGTCCTGTCCTGTATTGTCCTTTATTGTCCTGCTTTGTCTTGTATTGTCCTGTCCTGTATTGTCCTCTTTTGTATTGTCCTGCTTTGTATTGTCCTGTCCTGTATTGTCCTGTTCTGTATTGTCCTGTTCTGTATTGTATTGTCTTGTCCTGCTTTACCCTGTCCTGTGTTGTCCTGTATTGTATTGTCCTGCCTTGTCCTGTCCTGTCCTGTCCTGCCCTATATTGTATTGTATTGTCCTGCCTTACCCTGTCCTGTATTGCCTGCCTTACCCTGTCCTACCTTCTCCTGTCCTTCCCTGACCATATCCTAACCTGCCCTGCCCTAATACCATGGTAACCTAACATGTCCTGCCCTGCCCTGCCCTACCCTGCCCTTCCCTTCAAATCCCTTCCCTATCCCTGCTCTTCCTTTTCATATCCCTTCCCTGCCCTTCCCTATCCCTTCTCTATCCCTGCCCTTCCTTTTCTTATCCCTTCCCTATCTCTTCCCATCCCTATCCCTACCCTTCCTTATCCCTGCTGATCCTTCCCTAACCCTTCCCTATCTCTAACCTGCCCTCCCTATCCCTATCCCTGCTCTTCCCTATCCCTATCCCTGCCCTTCCCTACCCTATCCCAATCCCAACCCTGCCCTTCCCTATCTCATCCCTTTCCCTATCTCTACCCTGCCCTTCCTTTACCTATCCCTTCCCTATCCCTACCCTTCTCTATCCCTATCCCAACCCTGCCCTATCCCTTCCCTATCCCTGCCCTTCCCTTTCCCTATCCCTGTCCTGCCCTAACTCTTCTAACCCTGATCTTAACCTTGCTAACCCTGTCCTGCCATTTGTCCTTCCTTACAAACACACAACATGTCCTTCCTTTATTCAAATCAGCAGGTTTTGGGGGTACTGGGGGGAGGGGGTGGGGGTGGGGAGAGGGTGAGGGGGGGAGTAGAGAGGGATTAGGGGGAGGGGGAGGGTAAGGGTAGTGGGAGTAAGGGTGGGTTGGGGGAGGGTGAGTAAAGGGGGGATGTATGGGTGGGTTGGGGGAAGGGGGAGGGATGGGGTGGGGGGAGAGGAAGGGGAGTGGGAGTAGGGATGGGTTGGGGGGATGGTGAGGGTAAGGGGGAGTAGGGAAGGGTGGTTGGGGAGGGTGAAGGGAGTGGGAGTAGAGAGGGATTGGGCAGATGGAGTAGGGAGGGGATAGGGAGGGGAATAGGGAGGGTTGGGGGGAGGGAGAGTAGGGAGGGGCTGGGGAGTGGGAGTATGGTAGGGTTAGGTAAGGGGAGTAGGGAGGGGTTGGGAGGAGGAGTAGGAAGGGGTTGGGAGGGGGAGTAGGAAGGGTTGGGGGAGGGAGAGTAAGGTAAGGTTGGGGGAGGGAGAGTAAGGTAAGGTTGGGAGAGGGGGAGTAGGGTATGGTTGAGGGGAGGGAGAGTAGGAAGGGGCTGGGGAGTGGGAGTAGAGAGGGATTGGGCAGATGGAGTAGGGAGGGAATGGGGAGGGGGAGTAAGGAAGGGTTGGGGGAGGGAGAGTAAGGAAGGGTTGGGGGAGGGAGAGTAAGGTAGGGGTTTGGGGGAGGGGGAGTAAGGTAGGGATGGGGAGGGGGAAATGGCAGGGTTAGGAAGGGGAAGTAGGGAGGGGTTGAGAGTAGGGAGAGTAAAGTAGGGGTTGGGGGAGGGTGAGTAGGGATAGGGAAGGGTTGGGGGAGGGTGAGTAGGGTAGGGGTTGGGGGAGAGTGAGTAGGGAGGGGTTGGGGGGAGGGTGAGTAAGGTAGGGATGGGGGAGGGGGAGTAGGGAGGGGTACATTGACAAAGACAACAACAACAACACTACCAGGACAACACCTACAAAACCAAAACACAACAACACAAACAACCAGAAGAAAACACCACAACACCTCCAAAACAACAACAACAACAACAGCAACAACATAACACTACCAACACAGCGTTTGTAAGGTCAACCTGTTATTTACAAGGTCAGCCTGTAGTTTGTAAGGTCAGTCTGTTATTTCCAAGGTCAGTCTGTTATTTACAAGGTCAGCCTGTAGTTTGTAAGGTCAGCCTGTTATTTACAAGGTCAGACTGTTATTTACAAGGTCAGACTGTTATTTACAAGGTCAGCCTGTAGTTTGTAAGGTCAGCCTGTTATTTACAAGGTCAGACTGTTATTTACAAGGTCAGACTGTTATTTACAAGGTCAGCCTGTAGTTTGTATGGTCAGCCTGTTATTTACAAGGTCAGACTGTTATTTACAAGGTCAGACTGTCGTTTGTATGGTCAGCCTGTTATTTACAAGGTCAGACTGTTATTTACAAGGTCAGACTGTTATTTACAAGGTCAGCCTGTAGTTTGTATGGTCAGCCTGTTATTTACAAGGTCAGACTGTTATTTACAAGGTCAGACTGTTATTTACAAGGTCAGACTGTCGTTTGTAAGGTCAGCCTGTTATTAACAAGGTCAGTCTGTTATTTACAAGGTCAGCCTGTCGTTTGTAAGGTCAGCCTTTTATTTATAAGGATAGTCTGTCGTTTGTAAGGTCAGTCTGTTATTTACAAAGTCCATCTGTCGTTTGTAAGGTCAGCCTGTCGTTTGTAAGGTCAGCCTGTTATTTACAAGGTCAGTCTGTCGTTTGTAAGGTCAGTCTGTCGTTTGTAAGGTCAGCCTGTCGTTTGTAAGGTCAGCCTGTCGTTTGTAAGGTCAGCCTGTTATTTACAAGGTCAGTCTATCGTTTGTAAGGTCAGCCTGTCGTTTGTAAGGTCAGTCTGTCGTTTGTAAGGTCAGCCTGTCGTTTGTAAGGTCAGTCTGTCGTTTGTAAGGTCAGTCTATAGTTTGTAAGGTCAGCCTGTTATTTACAAGGTCAGTCTGGCGTTTGTAAGGTCAGCCTGTTATTTACAAGGTCAGTCTGGCGTTTGTAAGGTCAGCCTGTCGTTTGTAAGGTCAGCCTGTTGTTTACAAGGTCAGCCTGATGAGTCCTTCTAAATCTTTTGAGAATCTGAAAACAATAACTACCTTTTCTCGTTTAGTTGTCAGTGCATGGTATCAATTTTGTTGTGTGTGAAATAGAGGGCCGTGTGCAAGAACATCCGTGGTGTATACGATGGTGTGGTACTGTACGACTGCTCTGTTGTTTGTGTATGGTCATCAAACCGCTACCACACCATCGTATGCACCACAAACGTTCTTGAATATGGCCCAGAGTCCCCCTTGGCTCACTAAACAATGTTAATTAAGGACCCGGTAGATGCCCTATTAGCAATATTGAGGGTATCTGTTTCATGACCTAGTTTGGAGGAATCAGAGACCTTCCAATTCACCAACAAGAGAATCTCCCCTTAATTATTGATATCTTATTATGGGGTAAGGATAAAACACTATATTGAAAATTGGAGGAGCTGGGTAGAATGTGTTTCACAGTTTGGAGGAAATTGTAACATTCCATTAACTGATATTTTGCTACTGAAGGTAATGCATGTGTTTCTCTAACAAATGCCACACACAGCCACCACCTAATTAATGTATACAGTAGATAATTGTTGATATACTGTATAATTATGAAGGATTATTAAAGTTCTCTCAACAATATCATGTCAGCTTTAGAAACATTGGTGCAACAGTTATCGAGAATTTATTTCTATAATATTAAAATTCTTGTAGGTCTTTTCCTTTGATACAACAATGGCTACAAGGACTCTTTACATAGCAGAGTAAAAGTTAAGGATTGAGAAGAGGAAAGATGACCGACCGTCTTTGGCCTGAAAATTCCTATATAATGAAAACAATAGGAGAGATAGCAATCACAAAGGAAATAAGAGGAAAGGAGTGACAGTTGAAGAATTGAAAGTGATGAAGACAAATTTTTCATACACATCACACCCACCACCCTCACCACCACCACCACCCTCATCACCATCACTACCACCACTACCAACCATGCCATGATGGAGCTAACCTGTATATGAGCTACATAGTCCTATAGTATACATTCTTACAGTGGGGTGTAGTCAAGGTACAAATAATGCCACACAAGTTGGGATAATTGGTGTGGAATTGATACCAGTAGGAAATCCCACCACCTGAGGAAGGAGCTTGTTTTGTGGCATTGTCAGGAGGAATCAGAGGCCTCCAATTCTCATACACGATCACAGGGTCCTTAAGGGGAGATTCTCTTGTTTGTAACTTGGAGAGCTGCTGATTCCTCCAAACTATGCCACAAAACAGACGCCCTCAATGGTACTAATAAATTTATTGTTGCATGGCATAGTTTGGAGGAATCAGAGACCTTCAGATTCACTTTAATTAAGGGACCCTGTGATGTAGTCAGAAAATTGGAGGCATGTGAGTCCTTCAAATATTGCCACAAAACACCACCTCTATAGAACTTCACTGTGAATTATGAACCCGTGACATATAGAAATGAAGCACTTACTATATACAGTTCATACCATACAGGTCACGGTTTCATGGTTCACTGGAAGGGGGGGGGGGGGAAGGAGAGAGGTTCGGTTGGGATTTTTTTTTTTTTTTATTCATTGCGCCGTGGCGTCAATCAACAGGCAGACAACAATACACAAGGGTAGGCGGGACCCATGAGAATCCAATGACTACAACTACACATACACACAAGCATACACACATCACAAAAACATAACAGAATGAAGCACAAGAATAGAGACAAATATATACATTATGACCTACTTAAATCGACCAAAACGAGAGTGACATACCAGAAGTTCCTCCAAAACCTGATGGTTCAGCAGGTGTCGACAAACCACATCAAGCGGCAGGCCCCGGGGCAGCAAGTGTCGGACAGTGGGGCAGGCCAGGCAATAGTTTTCTATAGTGTTAGCACGAGGCGCTTGACACCAGCGACACTCAGTGAAGGGAGGCTCGCCCTGCATCCCAGCAACCTGCCACGGTGGCCGGTAGCCAAGCCTCAAACGGGCAGAGACTACATTGTGCCTCCAAACCATGAGGCCTCGACGACAGTAGGAATATTTGTGATGGCAGACAGATTCATAATAGGTGACGGAGATGGAGACGTATCCCTGTGTCGCTGTACAGGGAGGAGAGCAGCGGAACGGACTCTAGAGAGGTAACATGTCAGGAGAGAGGATGTGAAAAGCTAATAAATAAGTTATGGATAACTTGTACTGCTTTGGTAAGGTTGGTCAGCAAGCAATAAATAGCAGACAATTTTGCTGATTCGACTATGATTTTGTGGCAGCATTTATGAACCGTGAATAACATTACATATATGTTATAAAATCATGCCATTACAACTCTAAAAAATTATCATCATAACTACAAAAGCCATCATTGTCTATAAAAGGCCAATAACTAGAAGAAGGATAACTTAACCTACATAATTATCTTTGTAAACACAGATCTTTGCAATAAAATTCAACATTGGAGAAATATTTTGGGAAGGGTAGGAAGCTGTATGCTGCCTTCATGGACAGAGAAAAAGGCATATGATAGGGCTGATAGGAGAGCTTTGGCAGATGTGCTAAGGATTTATGGTGTTGGTGGGTGCTTGCTGGAAGGCATTGAGACCTTTTATTGAGAGGCAACAGCATGTGTGTGAGTAGAGGGTGATCTGAGTGAAAATTTTGATATGAGTATAAGGTTGAGGAAGGGGTGTGTTATGTCACCATATTGGGCTGTTCAATATCTATATGGATGGTTGTATGAGGGAGATGAAGGTCAAAGTGAATGGTCTGGGTGGGTGCCAAGCTAAGGCTGAATGGAGTAAATTGGTCCTTGGTGACAAGCTTATTTGCTGATAATACTGTGTTGATGGCTGAGAGTGATAGGGAGCTGCAGAGGGTGGTGAATGAGTTTCAGTCCCTGTGTAAACAAAGGAAACTGTTGGTGAATATTGGTAAAAGTAAGGTAATGGTATTTGAAAGGGCAGAAATTGAAGTGATTGACTTTAGTACACCCTAGAGCAGGGGTCTTCATTGTGCGGCTCGCGAGCCAGTGGCGGCTCGCAATGACCTGATTGGCGGCTCCCAAGAGAGAGAAAAAGAAAATCATCAGTGATCAGAGAAAAAGTCCAAGGTATTAGATATAAATTGGATCACTATGCCGTATCAGATGTATCATTTAATAAAATTGCTAATGGGAATAGGCCTAGTGGCCCTGGCAATTCTTTACTTTTCATAATTATTCAACACAAAGAGAAAAGGAGAAACATTAAATGAAGGTTTTTTTTTGTATTATTAAAATCAAGAATTTCAGTATAATTTATTAATAATATATTGTTACTAGTCTTGTTCTATAAATCTGTGGTTATGGAAACCCACAAAAATATATAATTTAGTTCTTATATATATTTTTTTCTGCTTATCCATGTGGCTTATGGCTTATGCGGCTCTCACTCTGAATATGTCCTGAACTTTTGGCTCTCGTGAAAAAATTAGCGAATAACACTGCCCTAGAGGGTGGGAGTGACAACTGGGACTGTAGTCACCCCTTGGTCACCCAGTAGCAAACCACCTCTTAAAGATCCTGCCTACGCTGACACGTCAAGAAAATACCCCTTATATCGTCATGAGTGACGGTATAGCTGTTCTCTCCTGATAATGACGTGTTAAAGTGTTGTCATCTAGTGGGACGGAAGAGAAGCAACTAACACCACAAAGCTCCACTGTCTCATCTAGAACAACACTCAATAATCTTGGGGCCTCGCAAGAGTCACAGGCTATTGACAGCCTACTACAGTCTCAAGGTTTAGGTAAAAAAACAAAAACAAAAACATAAAAACTTGTAAATACTCTGCCATCACTTTACTGATGACAATGTAACACAAAACACCTCCAGTCACTGAATGTTATAATGAGGTTGTAAACCATTTCTAACAACTTGTAAATACTTCGTCATTACTTTACTGAGTAACTCGTCATCATAATCATCAATACCCCATTTCCCATTTTCAAGGAGTGGGGAGGCTCTAGCAGCAGTGCAGGACAGGAAAGAGGTTCAGAGGCTATTTGAACCCTTAGTAGGGTAATGGTTAGAGAGTGGGGTCCCCAACCCGCCCTCCCCTCTCTGCTGTATCGTAAGGGATACGAAGCTGACTGTACCACAAGGATGGTGGGCGATGGGGACGCCACTTCCCTATGACAAGTAATGAGAATAAAACTAGTACTAGGTCAGGCAGGCCATTCAATCAATAATATTTATAATGTAGTAGATGATAATATTTATGGGCCTTGGGTAAACACTGACAATTTTGCCCTTTAATTAAATGCCCGACCAATCAGCTGATTTTAAACCCAGAATAATTGTGTTAATCCCGGCTCAACACTCACATATCTATACTGGTACACTTGACATTATACATTAAGAAACAGTAAACTAAAGTATACGTCCTCACCTGGCGTAAATATTTGTAAATATGCCACTATAATATAGTCCCACTATAATAAAGTCTGGCTTCTGTTTATACTCCCCGGCACATTTGTTGTTGTTCTCTCTCTGGTTAACTCGGATTATAAAGATTCGGTTCCCTCCCAACCTTTCAGTATCCTTCATCCTGTAAACATCTAATAATCTGTATAGGTATGCATGGAGTAGTTTTTGACAATGTCTGCTCTTGAAATGAAAGCAAAGATGAAAGTACATCCTATATTTCCTGCATTATAGCCGAATAATTTCCATACCGTTGCAGTGGACCTCGACGAGATTTTTGATGTGGGAGATACAAAGGCAGTGATTGCTGAGCTCTTGAATTTTTTTAAACAAAGTGGAAAAATATATGAGAAAAAGATGGCTGGTGGAAATTTAATAAGCGGGATAGTAACTGTTGCATTGGGATGGAGTGTACAGCCAAGTTCTGTGGTCTGTCTACTGAAAAAAAAAAAAAAAAAGTGATTCTCTACTCTGTAGACTACATGAAAAACAGTATTGTATAGCATTTTATTGGAATTTTCCCCACATTTAGATGATAATTAAATCCTTGGTCTGTTGAATGAGAGCTCAACTTTATTGTTTGAGGAATTTAATATATATAATTATAACTTCAATAGTGATCATATTTCAACCGGCTTAACTATTTTTGACACTGTACTCGATGACTTGAGTATATCTTTACCAGTTTCTGAATATTATAATCAGTTTGATTTTGACCAGTTTTTTTTAGCAATAATCACTCTTCTCCAATACTTATGTACTGTACGTACAACATTTGCAGTATTCAAAATAATAGTCATATTATTGATATCATAGCAGTTTGAGAAACCCGGCTTTCTAAAGACATTGAACAATTATAAAGTTTAACAAAGTATATTTTACTTATTAATAATAGAAACTGTTATGGAGAAGGAGTTTGTTTGTACAGTACAGTATGTCAAAAGCAGTATTTCTTGTCATGTTTGTGTCATTTATGCAGCGAGTGATAGTATTGAAACATTGTTTATTGAAGCTACCTACAGTATTTAGGTAAATGTGTCATTTTCGGGATTGTCTATCATAGGCCAAATGCTGGGATTCCCTCATTTATTGAATATTTGATAAAATTCTACAAGATATAGAAATGACTGGTAAAAAATGCATTTTCTTAGGTGACTTGTAACATAAATTTGCTCAATGGGTCATAATGTATGAATGTATATTAATTTACTTACTAGCTATGGTTATTATCCTTGCATAAATAAGCCCACAAGAGTTTTTAAGAAGAGTGCAACAATGTTGATCATGTATTGACTAATGACCTTGATTGTTGACACATGTGGCAGATAATTTTGCCCCTATAGACCATTGTAAAGGTAAGAGTAATGAAGCTAAACAACTGGTTTCCTCATATAGGGTTTATAACAAAGTTAACAAAGATCTTATCTGTCAAGTAAATGACAATTTACACTTTATTGACAAACCCAGACTTGGCTTATAACCTGGTTTCTGATGCCATAACAAATGTTACTGAAGAAAACAAGCCTCTCAAGACAGTTAGGATTAAAGAGAAACAATTCAATAAACTGTAGGTCACTTTAGAACTTGTTGGTTACATCAAGGAAACGTCCAATCTCATTTGGTGTTCAATATAGGGAATTTCGAAATAGGGTTAACAATATGCTTAAAGATGCAAAAACACTACAATTATAATAAAAAATTTAAGGGACAGTGTGGGTAATTCTTAAGAAACTTGGAAATTAATAAATGAAATATTTAAGGGTGAAGGTGTAAAGAGTTCTGATATACAAACCATAAACATTAACAATTCCAATGTAACTGATTTACAGATCATAAGTGATTACATCAACAAATTTTTTTCAAATATTGGTCAAGAACTAGCAAACAAGATTCCTAATTATAATACATCTCCCATGACTTGCTTATCAAATATCTACCATGATTTTACAGTGTCAAATACATCACCATAAGAGATTACGGTATTTCAATAATTAAATCCCTAAAAGATTCAGCGCTAAGATATGATGGTGTGGCGTCCCGGGTTAATATCAAAGTGTCTAGGGGTTTACTAGGACAGCCACTAATTAACAGAAAGTCAAAGGCTAAGGGGATTTCAAAAAGGAAGACCATACAAACAATAACGTATACCACAAATTATTATTTACAATTAATTACACTTAATACAATTTGTTAAATTCACTTATGAGAAACTGATTTATTGTTATCTATGAATGATATATGTATGAGAGATTATATGCCCATTTTACTAGTAATAACATTATAACTGAATATCAGTTTGTTTCAAAAAAATTTGTCTCCGAAACTAGCTATAATGAAAATAAATTATGTACTACAGAATTAGAGTTGTAAAAACTATATATAGTACAGTATTTTTAGACTTAAAGAAAGCTTTTGATACATTAAATCATAAAACTTCAATAAATAAATTGCAGCATTATGGGATAAGGGGTAATTGTCTAAATTGGTTTAGGAGCTATTTATGGAATAAAATTTACAGTAATAAGAAAATGTCACGATTTGCCAGTTTAAAACAGGAGTTCCACAGGGATCAACTTTAGGTTCATTATTATTTTACATATATATGAATGATATACTAAACTCTTCAAATTTGTTTAAATTTATTCTTTTGCAGACAACACTATTGTTTCTTTTTCTTCGATTGATTTGGATTCTTTGGTGATAACAGTAAACTGCAAGTTAAATAATGTTTTGACATGGTTATCAGTTAATAAATGGTCATTAAATATTGTAAAAACTAACTAAATATTTTCTGGCAACAAAAAATTGGATATTAATGTTAACATTAACATTTCTGAGGAAATAATAGAGATCAGATTCTGTAAAATACTTGGGGTCTTGATAGACCATAACATGAGTTGGAAGGAACATATTGCTCTAATACCAAGGATTCTAGTACTTCCAGTACATAATAATGTGGCAAGATCCTATGGCATACTTCATAAAGTAAAACATCTTGTACCCTCTGAGACTCTGGTAACATTATATCATACCATAGTTTATCCTTATTTTTATTACTGCACTGCTGTTTGGGGTATGGCAAGTGAGACTATATCTAAACCATTGCAGTTGCTTCAAAAAAGAATAATTAGAACAATAACAAAAATTAAATATGTTGCTCATACTACTCTGTTATTTAAATCCTTCAAAATTCTTTAAATTAATGATATTTATGCTCTTAAAATTCATCTATGACCAATCACATATTCATCAGTTAATAGAACTTCAGACTGCATCTCAAGTACACAGTACCTAATAAGAAATAGATATCACCAGCTTTTCCAACTATTGAATCTCAAAAAAGATTTGTAATATGTTATGGAAGTATGAAATGGAATATATTACCAGAACATTTAAAACAGATTAACAATGGGACCACATTCAAAATAAATAAAAAAAAAATATTTATTAAGTATGTACAGGTACTGATATTTCAATGATAGCAGGATTTTCAATATTTTCCTACACTGTAATCTATGTGGGTCAGACATATAGGCCTACATACCTTGGGTATGAGAGTATTTACAGTACTGTAAATGGATTAGCATATACTTATACAAATTTTGTCTGTATGTATAGAAATGTATATTTTATATTACTTGTAAATATGTATTGTTGTTTGTGTTATATAGTATTAATATGTCAATTGGTGAATGAATGTAGGAATTGGTATTTTGTGTAAATATATATGGTATTACCTGTGGGGAAGAAAGAAGAGGATAAAAGAAGATATAATAGTTTAAAAAACAAATAAAAAGTACAATAGAAAATATAGAGGAAATACCCTTTGTACTACTCGGGGATTTTAACAGGCATTTGGGCTTTCTTGGTGAGCAGGAAATGGATAGACGAGGAGAAGATGTGATTAATTGGATGGAAAATTATAACCTTATTCTACTAAATAATGACCAGAGGTGCGAAGGGTTGATAAAATGGGAGAAAAGAGAATCAAGAAAATATATCTTTTTATCACTACTATCTCACTCCCTTTCAACAGCTAGTAACAAAAACCTTACCTCCCTCCCAACAAGTACAACTATTGGAACAATAGGGGTGTTACAAGATGATGACAAGGTAAATACTGTAGGCAACATTTCTGTGGATAAAGCCCCTTCCACACGAGAGGCAAAAGACAGCGGGCAGACACTATTACTGTACCAATTTTGTGGGTAGGTGTCGGGCACAAGTGGCCAATGGCTACCAAGGACTGTTTGATATGGTAACACTGGTAAAAAACAAGAAAATTCCACTCAGTTGTCCGTGCCCGCCACCTGTTTGCCTCTCGTGAGGAAGGGGCTTAACAGTACCGTAATAATGAAAAATATAAGGTTTAAATATAATATACAGGAATTGGTACAAAATGAAATTGATTAGGAGATTTGTCATGGTTATTACAGCATGAAAGTACAACATGATAAGACAGACTTCTTACTCCAACCATAAAACACTACAATAACCTCTTACAAACAAAAAATGAGGGGGTGTTGATGTTATCAGCAAATTAAAGGTAACCGATACCTTAAAGTAAAGTATAAATAGTCAATGGTTAACAAAGTACAGTATGGACTAAGAATATCATTTACAATTAATTACTGGTTGAGTTATGGCACAGTGTTTCTTTCTCATTTGCTGCATAAACCTGTGATTTCTAACCTAAACTGAACTGATAACCTGACCATTTGACAGCTGTCTATCCCAACTTAATTACTGCACATCAGTTGAAGGAGGGCAGCCATCTTCTTTCCAAAAGCAACTCAGAAATGACAGAAAAACTTCCTGGAGACCTCAAAGAGCCTCAAGATATAAAGGTTTGCTTGGTGTGTTCTAAGCCACTAGACCATACATTTATTAATAACTTTTAATATGTTGTTATAGTCTGTCTCAGGAAAGTTGAGGGTAGAATATCGTCTTTTTTACTCCAAAGTCAATGTCAAAGGCCGAACACACCTGACCTCTCGACCTGAGGGAATACAGGCTGGCCAGGGACAATGACTCGGACAGTAAGATCAACATTCAATGGAACCCACAACACTCCAAGTTTGAGTTGCTACATCTGGTGGAAAGAAGCAAGGACAGGCAAGAATATGAAATAGACAATATAGCAAAAGACTATGGACATGAAGTATTACGACTTCCACCCTACCTCAGTGAATTTAATCTCATAGAACTTATATGGGCTCAGGTGAAAGAGGAAGTCAGAAAAAAGAATTCTAATAATAATCAGACAATGCGTGTGGTCGAAGAAATAACCAGAAATGCAGTGGCGAAAGTGACACAAGAAAATTGGCAAAAATGTATGGAGCATATGAGAAAATTAGAGTAGGAACATAACAAGATCTAGAATACCAGGTCTGCTCATCGCGCATATCGGGCCTGGCTGGTGACGTCGATTGCCCCAAACTGAGGCAGCTCTCTGTCTACCAAATATGGGATGGAATAGTAGTCTCTATGATGGGGGTACATTAGGGTCAATATCAGCGACCTCTCTCATTTCAGTGGCAAAAATGCCTAACTTTCTTGCCAAAATTCAGGGCTTAGACTTAATGTAGGCGAATCGTTTTTGTTTCTAAAATTTCTTCATATGTATAGGTATCGAAAGTTCTCAGTAGAAGTTTTCGAGAAATGACATATAAGCATAGAAATTGTGCTGTGAAAATAGCATATATACAGGAAAAAACCTTCATTCTGGCTGTGTATAGAAAACGAGAATATTTTAATCCTTATCAAATCACTTCACACCTCCGCCTCCAACACACACACACACACACACTTGATTTGAGTTGAATGTTACATAATAGTTCATATTCAGACACCGTCGTTTTTATGTATTAATTTATGCATTAATTTTAGTCTTAAATATACATTATTTTACTTTGTATTAGCTACAATAGATTATGAAAAGTATTTATCATCTATTTTTTTCTATACTGTCCCTACTGAAAAATATCAACACATGTAAAAATGTGTGTGTGTTTGTGTGAGAGAGAGAGAGAGAGAGAGAGAGAGAGAGAGAGAGAGAGAGAGAGAGAGAGAATTGTATTTTCAAATTTAAGAGTATGTAAATATTTACTTAGGACATGTTACTATTAAAACTATTACAAATCAGTTTATATCTTTTCATAACAATTTTATTATAGCAATCTTAAAACAGCACGATTATGTTATCTCCATGGAAAACAGTAAAGATGAAAACTGATTAACATTAACCTTCCCACCTGCCCACTCCCATCCTTCAACCCTCCTCAAACCTGACATTGGTCAACCCCAGTTAATCCCCCCCCCCCCTGCCACACCGCCCTTCTCTGTTCTGGCGTGAGCCACGTGCTTCACTCATTTATTCAGACATATTCCTTCCAATGAGACAATCTGGAAGAATATCCCATGGTTAGTTTTATCTCTACAACCCAAGCATAATTTTTCAACTTATTTTGCTCCCTGCTAGATAAACGGATAAACAAAGGCTACACATTTCAGCACAGTGTGTGTGTGTGTGTAGGAAAGGAAAAGGGAAGGAGACATGGAAGGAGGCATGTTCAGACTCCCGAGGGGACCTTTTAATCCTTCACACTGTCACTTGTGTTCCGATCTTGGCAAAGGCTTTCTTAAAATCTCTCCCTCAAGTTTCCTGAGACAGACTATAGTTACAATATACAGTGGGATCTCGCATCTAGCGAGTTCTCAACTTGCGAATTCGTATCTGGCGACACCATACAACCTCTACCCATATTCGTTTCTAGTGAACAAAATTCGCATCTGGCGAAATAAATATGTAAGAAAATTAAAAAATAATAATAATAAATTCGAGGGCAGCAGATTTACCGCCACGGCGGATACCTGTATTTTGTTTATCGTGTGACGTCACGTCACCACCCACGCGGCCAGTCGGCCACTCCTAGTCCTTCCCCAATTTAAAAACTCAGTCTCCGTCTTTGTCGAGCACGTGCGAGACCTCTCTTGACCCGCTCCGACCTTAAGCGTGAGGAGGAGAATGCAGATGAAAGAATTACAAAATTAATTCAAGCATCAAGAGAGGCGGGAGAGAGTGGTGGTGAGCGGGAGACAAGTGAGGAGGGAGGCTGTGGCACGCTGCACTAGCCTGTCCCTTCGCCTCAGATACCAGCAGTTCGTCACTTCATTCATTACTCACGAGTAAATAGTGAATCCTGTATTTAATTATTTCTTCTTGAATTCATGTTATGTATCACTTTGTGTACAACATAATGAAAATTATGCGATATCATAGACAAAAGTATATAAAATATAGATAATAAATTAAACAAAAAAAATCCCATTTGGCAGGCGAGAGAGCGTGAACAGTGGTGAGGAGGGCGAGGGTGGTGGTGGTAACATGGACAAGGGAGGAGGGGAGGGGAAGGGAGAGGTTGCTTGAGTGAGGAGGTGGCTGCCAGTCCGTCCATCCCTCCACCAAATGGACATTCGTCACACTTACACACTTTATCACTCAAATTACAATACCACTCATAATTTTTTCTTTGTTATATATTGTGCATCACTTTGTGTTAATTTAAATGGAAATTAAAATGTTATAGGCGAAAATAAAGTAAATAAAATGAAGATCGGCAATTTTCACTTCACCTATTATAATTTTTCTCATTAGTTTATGTATTCGCATCTAGCGAATTCACATCTAGCGCCGTTTTTTTGGCACCAATTACTCGCTAGATGCGAGACCCCACTGTACAGCAGATTAAAAAGTCTCTGAAAATGTATTGTAGAGAAGTAATGTGCACTATTTATCAGGATAGTCACACAAAAAATGGTATGGCAGTGAAACATAATCTAATGGAGCTTGGACCACCATGAGAACTAATATATATCACGACTGAGAAAACTTCAACACTTTAAGGAATGTTTTCACATGTATTTCATCTCCCTCAGGACAGCATGCAACATTTGTCAAGCTACTCAGCCTCATCCCTTTTCTGTCCACTCCCTAATGCAAGAGTTATCTGGCATTCTCAGTCTTTCATATTGCCTACACAACTTCAAATGCAATGTGTTTAGGCATCTCATATGAAATTGGATATGATTCGGACCTCTCTTACTCTTTTTCATAGATGGAGACACTAAGTGACCTCAGCCCTTTAGTCTTCATCTTCCCCAATATAGAAAAAATAATGGAAGAGGGAAGAATGGAATTTACAAAACTTAAGTTTCCCACTCATTAAAAAAATCTGTCACTCTTTTCACCAGTACACAAGTCTGCAGTTTGGAATGGGAAAAAATACTTTAATATTTCTACTTAAAGCAAGAAATGTAGATTGACACAAAGTTAAGTTACTTTCCTGAGAACTTTCCCCATTATAGCAAAGAACTTGGTTTCTCAGGGTTACATTTACATTCAGCACCTTGTAAAGTTGTGAGTATTTCAATTAACTCCCACGTCATTGTATAGTATCAAGTTTTGTAGTCAAGTAGGGAAGACATATAAATAAAACTGGATCACAATTAGTTAGTTATTAGGCTACCCATGTCATCATTCAGCTTCAATATTGCATTCAAGTAGAGAAGATAAGTAAAAATCTGGACTAATTGTATATAGTTAAAGGCTCCCCATGTTATCATACAGCTTCAGTTTGTCCGGGAAGTTGTCCATGAAGAGGACTGGGTCGGCTCTAAACTCGACCGTCTTGAGTGGCATGGTACCGAAGACCCGTGTGAAGTGTCCAACGCACTGCGACCTCTCCACCAGGTGAGCCTCGTTGGCTGAGAGGTCACCACTTGTACACTCACCACACTTGAACTTTTTACGGGGTGTGACCTGTACAAGGGGGTGATATGGTGGTAGTTAGTTGGTTGATAAATTAGCTGGATGACTGACTGGTAGGTTGGTTGTGATTTGAGGTTGATAAACAGGCACTGAAAATTCATGACTATCACACATGGGGACAGTTCCAGACAACCAAGACTACAGCTTATGGGTTAAGGGATGTAATTATTAGAAGAGACTGACAAAGCTGAAGTTATGGTCACGAACAAAAAATATAAGGAGATGTGTTAAGGATACACAAGTGTACAACAGCAAGGAGATGACTTATGCTAAATGAGAACACACAAGCACTCAGGAATCATCCTTGTACACAAACACACATACACAAGCACTCAGACATCATCCATGTACACGTACTGTACACACAAACACAAGCACCGACATCATCCACAAACACACACACTGACCTTAATGGGAGCCTTGCCAGTGAGGTTGGCCACCAGGAAGTTCATGGCGATGTCCTCACAGTTCATGTTGTCATCAACCCATTGCTTGACATCACCCGGCAGCTGAGTGGTATACACATAGGACCAGTACTTGTGGTAGAATGCCACACCCGTCAGCACCATCGACACCTGTGATACATGAGTGTAAAGGTATGGCAATGTAGAGAAAATTATGAATGAGGTAGAGTACACTTAGCTATATTTTAAAACAATCAAGAGAGGCGAATCAAAGCAAATTTTTGCCATCTGTAGCAGTCATATCTAGGTTAGTTGTAAGTTTCTTTTAGGAGCTTTGTTTCATGACTTTTATAATAGAGTACTGAAGTAGCCACAAGATTTTATTACATGTTTCAGCCACCAATCTCCTTCTAACAACAGCATAAGAACTTACCTCGTTGGTCCATTCCGAATCATATTTCCAGCTCTGTGTGTCGTTGTTCCAGACAACATTACGTGGTGGAAACCCAACTATGCGATCAGGGAATTCACGCCAAACCTGTAGGACACCAAGAAAATGTTTACAATGAAGGAAAGAAATCTCTGATAGTAGTGCAAGAGCTAGGATCATATGACACTGAAGGAGATAGAGAGGAGGAATGGTAACCATTGAATGAATGAATAAATGAATGAATGATCTGTCCACAGTTACTAAGGCTGGAAACATATAATTCAAGATCATAATTTATTTGATATCTAAGTTTGATCAATTTACGCAATATACAGACAGGCAACTGTCTACAATTGCATTAATACTGGAATCTTTTCACAAGTTGTATTTAAGATTTATCAGTTAACAGTGAACAAATGTATCTTTTCCAAGGGTAAAAAAGAAAAAAAAAAAAAAAAATACAGCAGGTACACTCAAACTGACCTGATATCCAAACTCGAGCTCATCTGCAGTCATCATGTTTATATCGTCATCGATGGCCAGGATGCACTCGGTCTCAATCTCCTCATATGGGTAGAAACGGTTGCTGAGTTTGTTCTCCCGTGTCTGCACCACCTTCAGGGGTACGCTGATCTTGGGCCACATGGACGCTGCAAATTGGAGAGGGGGTACGTGAATCAAATGGTCTTATGCAAGAATATCCATGGTGTTGACGATGGTGTGGTACTGGTACCATGACTCTGAAGTGTGTCTATGGAGTCGTCATACCAGTATAACACCATGGATGTTTTTGCATGTGGCCCAAAGAACTATGTGAGCCTGAGTCCTCAAAAGGTTGGAAGGTGTTGTGAGGGTGTATGGGGATCTCTAAGTAAAATTCCAAGGTGAAGTAATGTAACCCTTATTGTACCCATGGTAACCTGATTCAACCCCTGTGATTATATTCATTCATGATGGCTTACCCCTTATGACTTCACCTGATCACTGTCTCATGACCTAACTTGACCTAATTGGGTTGAATTATCTCAAGTGTGACATACCTTGGGGTGGAGCTTTCTTTTGGTTATTCCACACCACCAAAACCTTGGCCAAGGAAGGTACCTGTACCATTGTTTGGATCACCTGAAAGGTTTATTATGATCATCATTCTTATTACTATTACTATTATTATTACTACTACTACTACTATCATTATTATTATTAACTAACTAACAAACAAGCAGACAAACACAAGTGAAAATGTAACCTTACACACAACCAAGTATTGTAAGAAATTTGGTCTGTTTTTTAAATCCCAGTTTGGATTTTGTAAGGGATTGGGAACTTGTGATGCCCTTTTGACTCTCACTTTTGACCTGCAATCTTCTTTAGACCTTGGGCAATGAGCACGAGTCTCGAGTTGTAGCCATAGATTTTAGTTCGGCTTTTGATATTGTGAACCATAAGGCTCTAATTTATAAATTGCAAATTTTAGGTGTTGGTGGAAATCTTCTTAGAATTTATAAAGATTTTTTAACGAGTAGATCACAGTTTGTTGCTGTGGATGGTGTCTGTGGTTTCAGGAGTTCCACAAAGCAATGTCCTCGGACCCTTGCTTTTTAATAATTTTACTTCTGACTAGGGTATTTACCTTGAAAATAAGCTAATAACATATGCCAATGATATAACGCTTTATTCCTCTATTCACTTGCCATGTAACAGAAAAGAAGTTGAAGCATCTTTGAATAGAGGAGGTGGCTGAGTGGTTAATGTTCTAAACTCATAACCTATAGGTCGAGAGATCTAATCCTCTCAGTTGAGGGGCTGAGAATATTTACTCTTCCAAATCGAGTTTCAAGCACTAACTATAAGGCCACCGAATGTCGTAAAACACCCTCGCTGGTACCACAACAGCTGCAGTATTTGGGAATTACCCTCACTTCCCTTCCTCTGTGGCTGGGTGCCAGTTCAGAAGTTGTGACGTGTATGTGTGGGTAGCAGTTGATCTGGGACACGGTAATGGGATTGATGAAGCTAGGATCTCTTTCTGGTGTCAATTTTGGGGCATGAAGCTTAATGCTAACAAAACCCCCTCCATCATCATCAATAGATCATGTACATTGGATCCACCTCACCCCAGACTGCACATTTCTGGTGACTACAGTATATTGAGGAAGTCATTATTCTGCCATTGTTGGGAGTGACTCTTGATTCAAAACTGACTTTTGAGAAGTGCATTCGTTCCCTGTCTGCCTCTATTGCACAAATTACAGGCTTACTAATAATAAAATTTCTCTTGACTCCATTGTACAGTATTACCGTAAATTCTTTTTATGCTTTCATTTTACCTCATTTTGAGTATTGTGCACCTGTTTGGATGTCTGCTGCCAACAGCCATCTAAAAATGCTTGACAGAGCTTGAAATAAGATTAAGTTCATTTTCTCAAATCTATATCTTGACTTGTATCACCGGCGCCAAGTTGGTGCTCTAGTTTTTTATATAAAGATTTTAACAACAATCAGCATCCCTTAAATGGGGCATTGCCTCAACCGTTCAATCCTACCCGAGGTACTGTACTAGGTTTACTCTTAATCTTGTTATGAATCCTATTAATGCTCGTACGACGCAGTTTCACATTGTTTTATTCCTTCGTTTGTCAAAATATGGAATCAATTACCCAATGAGGCTGTCCAGTCTGCAGACATGTCTGCATTTAAATCTTGTGTGAATGACTATTTACTGCAGTATTTCTTTTTTCCTTATTCTTCTTGGCTTCCCTGTTGCCAGTTTCCTTAACTTCATTGCCTTTTCTTTCCTCCCATGCCTTTTGGTATTTTGTATGGATTCAGTGTCTGTATTTGCATCCTGGGGGGAGGCTCTAGTAGTTTAATGATGATAACAATAACCACAAAGTACATATTATAGCACAGTAAACCCTCTCTAACTAGGATCAATTGTGGGAGGACCCATGTCGAGTTATCCAAAGATCCAAGATATCAGAGGACTTAATTTTGATGTGTACGACTGGCTGCATAGGCCTACACACCCACCCTCATAACTACATGTGCTTTCACTCATGTCTCTGGTTCCCATGCACAGCTGCACACACTCAAAGACATGACAATTTCACAAAAAGGATGTAATACTGCAGAAATATATCTAATAATGTATATTAACAAGAAATAAGGTATTGTGGTGTGGTGGTAGTATGGGAATTGGAGCTGATATCGGTCAGTTTGTCAGTCACGGTGTACTTGTTGCCACACGGACACATTATTCCAGCGATTTTTGTGATATTTTTATGCTTACTTCTCATACAGTAATCTCTTTTCAATGGCGCTGAAGAGAAAGCTTTCTAGTGATATTAATAGCGATGCAAAAAAAAGACATTACGTGAAAAAGTCAATATTGTTAAGAGAAAGGAGAAAAGGCAGCAACAATTGGCCATGCTTTAGGGTTGATCCAAGCAACTGTAGCCACCATAGTTATAGACAAAGAGCACATCTTATCTCAAGTTAAAGATGCATCTCCTATGCAGATCAATATTATAACAGAGCAAAGACCAAGTTTGTTAATGGATAATGCAACACTACGTGTAGTGGAGTCACTTTGGTGATACCATCATGACCGATACATATGTGGCTCTGTGGTTCGCTTAGCAGTGACGCAGCCAATTACATATCAGTACATCACCATTTTTCATGCAATTAAGTTGAATAAATCAAAACATTTCATTTCTTTTATATACCTGTTATGGTAAAAACATTATTATATATGTGGTCAGTTGACATAAGGTGTAAATGTATGGTACTGTATAGAGATGGTAATTTGAGTTTTGTACAAAATCAACTTATGTCACTTCTGAGGTTGTAGGCCTTTGTGAAGATGCACCTGGAAAATCTCCACATTAGCTGTACCCAACTTAGTGAGGATTAACTGTAGACTGGGTGAGTGTGAGTAGAGCAATAGGGAAGCTGTGCTCTCAGCGAGTTTGGGAATGAGTCTGGCGGCAGAGCGCTTCCTGGCTGGTTTTATAGGGGAGGAGGAGGCAATGAGAGAGATGAAAACAGGGAAAGAAGGAGGTGGAGGAGGCAATGAGAGAGATGAAAACAGATCTCTGCAAACACATAACTGATTGGAAGAGACTGACACAACTCACCTGGAACAGAGACTCAAGTCTGTCATATGTGAGGATAACTGCTGTAAACCCTTCCGAGGCCGGGGCTGTCAGGGGAAGGAAGAGTGGGTTGTGTGGGGCAGCGGGGAGGGGTGGGGTGTTCCAGTGGGCCAGGGGGCGGGCATGGGCGGGGAAGATGCGGTCGGCTATGATGCGTAGGGTGGTGAGGGTGATCTGACGCATGTTGGACAAGTATTCTTCGTACAGGAACAACACCTGTGGGGAGAGGATAGCAATGGTTACTGCTATTTTCTTGTTTTTTGTTTTTCCTATATTTCTACTCTTTATCTCTCTTAGATTTATTTAACTTTTTCTTTATTCGTTTTCTTTTTTATTTTCAGTTTCTTCTATTCATTTTTCTCAGCTACTCTAATTTACTTTCACACACACACATATGGTATTCAGAATTAATCCTTTTAGTTATAAAAAAATGACTATCAAACATTTTATAGTAAAGTGTAAAATCTCCTTTTCTCTGTCCCTCTCTTTTTCGTTACCCACAGTATTATCCTTCTCCCTCGCTCTCTCTCTCTCTCATGCATGCACATGTGCGCACACACACACACACACACCTGCTGTTGCATTGCAGCGATTCTCTCTGGCGACACATCCCTTTTGAGAATTTCCAGCACTGTGGGGAGGTCCTCCTCATAGATCCTCACTGATGCCTCTCTCCAGTCTATCACCTGCCGGGTGAAGGTTAGAAAAAGGGTCATACTGTACTTTGTTTTAAAACAGGGGTGCAAAATGAACAAAAAAATCACAGGCTAGATGATGATGATGATAATTGATATCATAATATACTGTAAGTATATATGCGTTTATGTAAGCGTGTTGAATGTGAAAACGTGTGCGTGTATCCGTGCGTGTGTGAGAGAGCGTTTGTTGAATACGAAACATATATGTGTGTAAGAGTATAATATCAACATTCAAGGTTATGATATTATACTCATGAGGTGATGAAAACAACAACAGTAAAATACAAAGTGACGAAAGGCCAGGGCATTATTTTCACCTCAGAGAATGGCATAATGTATTGGTCTACAGCCACAACGGGGATGCAACCGGCCCTCATGGCGTCGTAGAGTGCTGTTTGTCCCAGGCGGCCACCTCGCATCACCAGGCAAAACTTGGCATCCTGTGGGCAAGGTTCACTCGAAAATTATGTGGGACAGGTAGCGATGGTTTTGTTAGGTGTGAATGTACAAACTATACTCCATGTTTTTTAACCTGGCCAAATTGTACCAGCTTCCTCATGTAACTTCTTGGCTTTTTTAGTAAATGTTAAGCAATCCAAGACAAATTAAACTTAAATTTCACAAAATCAGGAAGCAAACTCATTTTAAATACTCATATATTAATAATAAATTGACTCACTGGATATGTAATGATGGGTACATTTCCCCAATTTAAGGAAAAAATAAAAAAAATGTGATGAGAGTACAGTATATGGCCCCATATTCCCATAATAGAGTAGCCAATACCCACCCTGAGAACACCTGGGTAGTGATGGACCTGAGTACCGCTGCACCTGTGTGTAAGGTTGGTGTGAGGTTGGTGACAGCGGCCCAGAAGGAGAAAATCTGAGGATTGGGTGGTGGAGTCCAGCAGCTGAGCCTCCAAGTCCTCCACATGGTCTCTGTGGAGGTTCACCTGTGACGACACCAGCAGCCACTGCCTTGATGATCTGCAACACACATACACACACATTGTAATAGGGTGAGTGAGTAATTTTTTTTTTTTTTTTTTTTCAGGGTAAAATATAAATGTCTCCAGTTGCATATCTTAAAATCTGATTGGTTGTTAAACAGATTTGGGTTAGAATACAATATAAGTATTGAATATAAATATTCCTCATGTTGTTAAAGTATTGAATGAATACTGAGTTTCCATACCGTACATACTTTTTCTGTTATCAATACTAAGCATAGAATTAGACAAAGAATGAGTGAATTATATTTCATATGTGATATGGAATGACTCCTTCACCAAGGATAAAATAATGAAGGGATTTTGTTGTGGATGTAACTCAGGATTTCTAATGACAAATTACTGTTTTTTCTACAATTGTTAGAGTAAATTGTCAATAAAATTTACAAGAAATTTTTTGACAAATGAGAAAACACGAGTGACTTTTTTCATGTAGGCCTGTATCATTTTATCACTGTCACTTCTAATGCTCTTGACAGTCTAGAGAATTCTCACAATCATTACACATCTATAACATCAGCTTATACTAACGCAGGTTTCCTCCCGATGGGCTGGTCCTGGTGTGCTGGGTTGTACACAGGCAGAGAGACGTCATACCCTCGTCGGTATGTCAATGTTGAGTATCCACCACCTGCCACTACAGCCTTGCCACGGGCCACTCCCAACTCAGTGTCAAAAAGAGGAGCAGTGCCCGGCAAGAGGTTGAACAGCAGGTGATTCTCGCCCTGACCCCAGCTGCAATTTATTCCAGAATTGCATTATCTATTCTATCTGATAAGTTCATGTAAAATTAACAAACATCACTAAGGAAAATATGATGGTTAGTCACCAGTATGAAAACCATTGCTGTATATGTAAAGATGTATAAAGACCTTGGGAATTGCCATAATTACAATAACATGTTCAATGTTGTGATTGACAGTCTGAAAGATTCTGAATATTCAACAAACCTTGTTGGATAAAGATATGGCCTCAGAATGTACCAAAGCCAAAGATATGGCCTCAGAATTTCCAACTGTTTTGGTAGCGAGTTTTAAAGTTAGGCTCGAGTCAGGGGTATTTTTAGTAATGACCAAAAACCATAGGATATTCTGCCATCACATTTTGGGGCAACTGTCCCTATTGACAGACAGATAACACCTCTCGTCATTACTGTGGCAATCCATTAATTTCTAAAGGTCACAGGATAGTGTCATCAAAGGACTCACTATGGGAGTGTAGCAAGGGCCTGTGCAATCTTATCCTTCCTCAAGTTGCTCTCGTTGAGTGTGTCAATGGGCGGAACAAAGATGCAGGCGTCTTGTGGGTCCCGTGTATAGTACTCCGAGTTGAGAATAGTGTCCAAGATCTCATAGAACTCCCTCGACATGGGTTTGATTTCCACGCGCTCCTCATCTACGTACCGCTTCAGTGGATACACATACCTGTTGAGGGTCATAATCATAGTATTAGCCTTTCAGTACTATAAGGCTGACAGCTATAATAAACCTATTTATTTCCGCCAGGTATTTTTACAGGTTGATAGAAACACCTCTGACATTCAAAGGATTAATTTTTTTTTTTATACAAACAATAATCTTTACATCTAAACTTCACATAACTTTCTGTTACAAGTCTACTTACACAGAGAGATGCTGGTTGCCACTCCTTCCGCACCGGTACACATTGAAGCAGTTATAGTAGTGGCAGTCGTCCCTAGTTGAGGTGGGTTCTGGGATACCTTCACCACCAACACCAACACCACCACCACCAGTTGATCCCACCACCACTTCCTCCCAGCTCCCCGCAGCCAGTAGACTCAGCCTGGCATCATCTGCTCCCCCACCGACTCCCAAGCCCGCCAGCTGTCATTGAAAGAAAATATTATGATCTTGATGATAATTCTATTGATATTTTTATTTTTATTTTGGCCAACGGCACAATCCTATGTGGGGTGGGTGTGAATAAACCTCTTCAGCTTCCAACACTCATCCATTGACCCAACTCACAATGGTTTCTTTCATACAGCCTCTCACTTTTTATTATATAGTCAACTGTAATCTGTAAGTTGAACAACTGAAATGGAAAACACAATTTATTTCAAACTGGTCTTTTTATAATCCATTC
Source organism: Petrolisthes cinctipes (assembly GCA_033782935.1). Taxonomy (NCBI): domain Eukaryota; kingdom Metazoa; phylum Arthropoda; class Malacostraca; order Decapoda; family Porcellanidae; genus Petrolisthes; species Petrolisthes cinctipes. Next base: position 46,923 of record JAWQEG010003914.1, on the reverse strand, counting down.
TCTACAACCTTAACATACCTGCAAGCATCCAAGGAGACCAATCACAATGACCACAACGATGAAGAAGGAGATGTAGAGATTGCGGTACTTGCGGCCACTACACATATACTCCAGTGTCGTCTGCAACAGTAACGTGATTAATATTAAGGTTGACTTCATATTGGGATACATACAGTACATATATATATATATATATAGGCCTACATAACAATGCAGATATAATTATAAGAGTAAAATCGAGAAATTATTTAAGCACAGGGGGGGGGCAATACAAGAGCCAGCGTAGGTTTTCTGCCCCAGTCCTCAGCCGCCCGCCTGTGGTATAAAGCATCCCCCAGGCGGGGATGGTAAGTCTATGGTAAGTCTAATTTCAGGCCACACAAGAGAAAAATATGTATAAAATTAATGAAATCCCGTGTGAATTACCCCAAACCATCCAATCACTTCATAAAAATGCCAATATACCTTCAGGCCACACAAGAGAATGTATAAAATTAATTAAATCCGCGATAATTCCTCCAACCAACAAATCACGGTATTTATTGAAAGAATTACCATTTTGTAGCAGTGTTGCCAGATCCGGCTAGGTCCCAGTACTTTGGCCAGGTCATTTTCTGTACTTTACCACGGTTATTTCCCGGTAGTTTGCCCAGGTTAGGTCCCGGTAGTCTGCCCAGGTTAGGTCCTGGTAGTCTGATGCGGTCTAGGTTAGGTTAGGTCAGGTCAGGTAAGGTCAGGCTAATTTCAAAATGCCCCATTTGAATATGCCCTATCTTGGAAATGAGAAAATGCCATAGAAGAAAATAGTCTTAGAATGGTCTAAATAAGTGGGTAATGAAGGTAGAAAAACCGTACCCAATAATGGTAATTCATTCAATATTTACCCAAATCACTTCCAAATGCCAGTCACAAGTAAATCCTATATTGACTTTAAATCATTCAGAAAGTTCAAGAAAACAGGTACACCTCTTACCATGATGAAGTTGTTTATAATGGGTCAACGTTATACACATTACATGGTAAATAAATGAGAGGTATTGCCCAAAACAAACAGCTGACAGCACAACACAGATGATAAATGTAAACACTGAAAAACTCCTAAATAATCAAATGACAGTCTCAGTCAACAATAGGGATCCTTTTTACACTGCCGTAAAATTATTATTAAACATATTTTGTGAATTGCGATTATATACTACCTAAATAAAGATAATATTTTGTTTCATAGAAAATTAACAACTTATAAACCATATAATAAAAATAGATAGTAAGTCTCTCATTTGACTCTGTTCTTAGCCGAATATTATTATTTATTTTGCATTTACCTCAAGGTGGTTTTATTTAACTAAGGAGAACCCACTGGCAGTTATATCAAGTATAATTGGATTCAGCTATATTTATAATTACTGCAGATTTAATCATAATTTACTAATAGAATAAAGGAGTTATAATGGAAATTTTGGAAAATGTATCTAATATATGACAGTCCCGCCAAAACAGTGTGAACGTAAGTGTGCGTAATGGATTTATTCCCTCTAATTAGACCATTTACGCATCGCCTGGTAAAGAAATGGCGTGTACATACTTTGCTGGAGAAGACTGAAGGTGCGTAATTATCGAATATAGCCGAAATTTAAACAATTACGCCCAGTACAGCATTCACGAGTAAGGTGAATGTTTTTAAGCCAGTTTGTATTCATGAGTCGTAAGCACAGTAAATATCTGTAAAAGCCACATTCTTTTACATAACAAAAAAGGAGTACTGTAGTTCTAGTTATGACAAAAAAGGGCGCCACTGTAGCGGTTAAAATTATTTTATGACATAGTTTGGGGGAATCAGTACTGTATACAGGAAGTATGCCTTTGCAACATTAAATTTTCAATTTCTATATCAATAGGTATATACGGTAAATCTCTGTTGGCTCTCCTTTACAGATACCGGTACTGAAAACAGTACAGAGACATCGACTTCAAGCAGCCTAACCACCAACCCACCCACACTCCACCTCACCCATTCTCACACAAATCCACACCCAAACACACTCCACCCAACGAACCACTAATACAGTTCAGGGTGTGATGGTGCCCTGAATTGAGTGATAATAGTACAGGAAGGTTAATTGTGACAGTAGCAGTATCAATAACAGTGGTAGAAGTACCGGTAGTAATAGAAGTAGTAGTAGGAGTACATTAATTTTACATCCACTACCACTACTATCACCTCCACTTCCACCACTACGTCTTCCACTGCTTCATCCACACTCCACAAAGGGCCAAGTTATCAACACTAGTCATCCAACACACCTTCATCCACCACGCCACCAGCAGGTCCCTCTCATCCATCTACGTTCTCTTCACCCACACTCCACAAAGGGTCAAGTTATCAACACCAGTCATCCACCGCGCCTCTTCCTCCAGGCCTGACTCATCCATCAATAGGACCTCACCCACCAAACTTCTATACATCCACATACCTCAAGGGACCACGATATCAACACCAATCATCCACCAACGTCTTCACCCACACTCCACAAAGGGTCAAAATATCAACACCAGTCATCCAACACACACCCCTCATCCACCACCACGCCGCCTACAGGTACACCTCATCCATCAACCTCTTCACCCACACTCTGCAAAGGGTCAAGATATCAACACCATGCAGTCATCCAACACACACACCTCATCCACCACCACGCCGCCTGCAGGTGTGACTCATCCATCACTAGTACTTCACCCACTTTCGTCTCATCCAACTGGACACAATATGTCATCACCCAAAAAGCGTCGTCTGTCATCTGTATCTCAACCACCTCCCTCGCCTCAACTAGCCTCGTCTCATTTCCACTCATTCTCTCATCCTCTCTCCCCTCATTTACAATCGCCCTATCAGTCCCCATCTCACCCAGCCTCACCTCTCCTCTCCTCTCATCACCTACTCTCACCTGGTCTGTCTTTGTCTCATCTTGCATCTTCGCCTCTCATCCAGACTCCTTCGTTCTTGTCCCATCATTTTCCCCCCTCTTCCTCCTCTCCTCATCCGCCTGTTTACCGCAAAGCAGAGCGACATCCAACATATAAACGTCATCCCCAGTCACCCTTTCCTCATCCATCACCAACACAACCCGCATCATCTCATTTGTTGACACTGCACTCATCCACACCACCTCATCCGGACACACCCGCACATCATAGTTCTCTGCCTCTTCGTCCAACGCATCCATCCACGCCTCACTCCCTCCATCGTCATCGTCATCCACCACCTTCACACCCAACACTCCCCATTCGCTTCCCCAAACCACATGAATCATCTCCCCACCCACCTCTCTCATTACCTTCTGTTGCCCGCTTAGCCAAGCCCCGTGCTTCTCCTCCCCTACATCCTCCACTACCTTCTGCTGCCCATTTACCCAAACCCCTTCCCACCCACCCCTCCCCACTATACGCATCTGCTGCCCACTTACCCAAACCCCTGCTCACCCACCCATCCCCACTACCATCTGCTGCCCGCTTGCCCAAACCTCTGCCCACTCACCCACGTACACCATCAGGCACCACTTACCTTACATTGTCATCCTCCCTTCATCCACCTCTACCCTCATCTACACAACTAAAGCAAATGCCTTCCAAGTCCCATGGCTCATTCAGCATGTCCTCTGCCGAACATAACTTTTCTCCTCCCGTTTTGTCACCTGCATATCACACTACACCACCACCACCACCACTACCACAACAACAACAAGATCAACACCACAACATCTTTCCGACATTACACCATAAACAACACCACTACCACCATAAAGCACCACACACTTCACAGCCATCACATCAACCACCACAACAAAAACACCACAACATTATCTTTCCATCATCACACCACCACCACAACCATAATGCACCACACACTTCACAGTCATCACATCAACCACCACCACCACTACAACTACAAGAACAACAACAGAAACGACCACAACAACAGGGGAAAATAGAAGCAGCTTTGTCAGTATCCCCTTGTGCTAAATCCACAATGACAACCACTGCAACTACTAATACTACTGCTACTACTACTACTACTACTACTACTACTACTACTACTACTACTACTACTACTACTACTACGTCAGTCAGCACCAGTAGTTCCCACCCAGCACCAGCAATTGTTGTTGTTAATAATGAGTTTGGTGAGGATACAACACAGCAAGTGGCAATATTACCCAACAAAGATTCACTGGACGTCCCGGTACCAGGATTATCGAGTACATCCGTCGAGGCGAAAGTCCCTGAAAACACTGTGATAAACAAAACTGAAACCATGGGTACGACAAACTACGAGGATACACACGACGCAGCAGCTGATGTCAACAATGCCTCATTAGACTCCGTGGAAGTGAGGGATGTAAACAGTGCAAATGGATCAAGAGCATCGGCAGAAGTGGACGTACTGGCTGGGGACACACTACTCAATAAACGTGTAGAAGCCGGAACTACCACCACCACCACCACCACCAACGAGTCTCTTATATCAACAATGACAGAGACGCAGGACACGAGTATCATCAACGCTCCCTCAGTGGTACAACAGGTCTCAAGCACTACTACACTTCTTACCCCTTATTCCAGTGTACAGGACTCTTACTGTGTAAATATCAAGGCTTCACAAGACCAAGGCGTTATTATCACACAGGCACGAGTCGATGAAGCCAGTGCATGTTTACCCACCTCCTCGGCCAATGAACAGGATCCCATGAATAACGAAGAAGACGAAATAGAAAGCCAGATTGTGGTCGGAAACAAGATGGACATGTGCCAGAAGCATATCAACACTTGGGTACTCACTGGACACATGCAGGAACCTAGAGACAGATGGAGAGGAGGAAGGGAGGTGCAGCTTAGATGGGGAGAGAGTGAAGAATGGGAGGAGAGAGAAATGCGATGGAGAGGGGGAAAGGAGTGGCCACAGGAAGAGGAATGGAAGGAGGAAGAGCTGCGATGGAGAGAAGAAAAGAGGCCACAGAAAGAGGAGGAAATGCGACAGAGAGAGGGAGAGACACTGGAATGGATGGAAGAGAACGACAATTTTCCCCACCAGGAGTGTTATGAAGACGAGAGGAGTCAGAATCAGAGAGAGCACTGTTGGGAAGCAGGGAAAACTCAGGACTGGAACTGGCTGACTGAGAAAACCACCAAGGAAAATGTGACAAGTGTGAAAGCAACAACAGAAACAGCAGCAATTCCAGAATCCTTAGGGCAGCTGCAGGAAATAAAGAAGGAGTTAATAGTGGGTGAGAGACCAAGAGATAGAAATTATATAAAGGGGGAGGAGAGATTTGGAGAGATACGTGTGTGGAAGGAGGAAATAATAGACGAGAATAATTTAGATCGACTGGAGGATAATAATGTTAATATTATCTCCCAGCTGCCTCCTACATGTGTGCCGCCTCCTCCTGCTCTTCTTCCTCCTCCTCCTCTTCCTCCTCTTCTTCTCCCTCAAAGTTTGGAAAGAGGTGACGACAATGATTCCGGCTACTACGATCTTCCCTCAACACCCGAACAACAACAACCTAACAACAACAACCATCACTACAACTACGACCAGCCCTCTACCAGCAGCGGCTATGACAACAACAACCACAACCTCTACCACAACCAACACACTACTCGGGAACCACTTCAACTACAACCCACAACCTCTAGTGGCCTTAGCTACAACCAACCATTCAATGACTACCACTACAATCTACCAAACACCACCCTAGATATACCACAACCACAACCTTCCACCAGCCACCAACACCAAAACAACAATAATAATTACTACAACCCCCAACTCTACTACCTGTACAACTATGACCAACAGCACTCCCTCAACAGCTATCACTATCCCCCCACCACCATTGCTGACTACAACCACCATTACAACCACCACCACCATCACCACCATCGCATCCCTGACTACCAACATCCACCATCACCACCACCACCACCACCAGACTACCAGTCCAGTACTGCAGGATTCTACCACCGCTATTATCAGCATCAATCCTCAACCAACGTCGGTAGGAATAATTATTTATTTACCTAGTTGGAAAAAACCTTCGTATTTACACTATAAGATATTGCATACTCATGTTGCATATTGCAAAGTAAATTCTTAATAAATCCATCCTCTCTATCTCCTTCTCTCTCAGGCTGCAGGGTCTTCCAGGTCTAGTGAGAGGTATTTTTTCTTACTCTTCGATTTATATATTCATTGCATATTTTTCATGACGACAGAGGAAGGTGTGTGGTGGATCGAAGCTGAAGGAGAGGGAGAGGCAATTGAGGAGGGAGGAGAGTTAGAGCTGAGAGTACATGAGTGTCCTTCACCACTATCCCTACAACACACTACTACCATCGACACTCTCCCAAGGTTGGTAACGGAGTTATCTACGTCATTCTTCCTTTGTTGTTGTTTTTGTTATTCTAGGCTTAAGGGGGTAGTGAATCTAGTGTAACGGATTCCTCTAATGTATCCCAAGCAACAGACCCCCATTATTTTTGTTAATCGTATCCTATTTCCCAGCTTACTTCCTACCACGTGTGTGTCCTTTTCTACCTTAACAGGACGGCAGCCACAGACGACACCCCCCATTACCAAAAGCTGCTAAAACTCCACCAAGCAGCTGCCAAGATCACCAGGCTCCTCTTGCAAGTGTGATTGACTCCCCCCCTGTTGGATAGTGACTATATAGAGACAATCATTTATAGGGCGTCTGCAGAAATTTCGATTCGCGCTCTATGGTGTACATTTAGGAGGAAATTTTGTGTTGGTAAATCTTGAGCAATTGAATCCTCCAAACTATTCCAAGCAACAGAAAACACCATAATTTTTGCTCTTCTGGATCTGTTTCCTGGTATACTTTGGAGGAATCAAGGCACTCCAATGTAACAAAAGTGAATTACCCCATAAGATGGAAGAGAATGGACGAGATGTATATAGCGTACAATTGCCTCCACGAGTAAGTAACGAGCACAAGTTGATGGGTTTGACGAAATGTGGCACCACTCTGTTTGTTTACATAGCGTTCTTATGGTGGGTATTTTTAACAGGGGTGAGTATTGTTCATTCCTTTGCTATTACTACGAGTAAATAAATATGGTGGTGCTACATTGCGCCAAACCCACCAGACACTGTACTCATAACTAGTGAAGGCAACTGTACCTACTTATTTTCATATTATTTAGAGTTGAAGGGAAGACAGAGTTTTGTGTGACATGTAAAAGTTGCTGAAAATAACTACGACTACAGTATATAGCCTACTCCTCAGTTTTGTTTTCTCTCTAAAAATGTAGTTATCATCACTGAGTTTTTCGATCGCTGCTTTATATATTATTATTATTATTATTACGTTCAGAGTAATATTCTGAAAGAGGGTGAATTAGTTGCAGGATGTACAATATTATATACATAGACAAATAGTGTTTATTTTTGTAGTGTAATTTTTTAGTTAACATTTGATATACCTTGTTTTTTTAGCTTGTGTTTTTGGGGAGCTGGTATTAGTTGTTTTAATATGAAGGCATAATTAGTCGTTCAGTTAATGTGATGATAGCACGCATAATATAATACAGAATTTTGTGAGTTGAAAAATAAACAGACAAACAGCCATTAAATCTAGTGTGTGTGTTCCTTAATTAAAGGGGAAAACCTCCTTTTGGTGAATGGCAGAGCTACTAATCCTCTAAGTAATGTGGCGAAACAGATCCTCCAATAGTAACACTGAGGTGATTTATTTCCTGGTATAGTTTGGAGGAATTAATAAACACACACACACACACAATCTCTCTCTCTCTCTCTCTCTCTCTCTCTCTCTCTCTCTCTCTCTCTCTCTCTCTCTCTCTCTCTCTCTCTCACAAACACCTTCCCATCCCCACCCACCCACTCTATCTCTCACTCACTCACTTTTTCCCTCCAATAACATGTTGATATGGTGAAGAAAAATGTGGATTCTATTATAATCCGATGTACAGTCGGCAAAAAAAGGATTGGAACTACCCTTACATTGAAATTTACTGTATACTAATATATATATATCCCCTTAATTAAATTTTGTTGTTGTACCAATTAAGGATCCTACAATTGTGTATGGATATTGGAGGCTTCTGATTCCTCCTAACCATGCCAAGAAACAAACTCCTTCCATATAGGTGGTGTTTCGTGGCAATATATGAAGGACTCATTTATCTCCAATTTCCTAACGACATCACAGGATCCCTTAATTAATAATATATAGTAACCTCTCACTGGCTCTCAAGGACTGTATACCGGGGATACTCTGACGTCACTATAGAGTAAGGAAGAACACGTATATCCAACTACAATGTAATAATGAGTGGACAGGAGGGGAAGGGGTAGGTATAGCGCTTTCCTGTAATCTAACCTTAATCTATTTGACCGGTTATATATACTGTCAAGTCGAGTTGAGATTGTACTCATTTCCATTTCGTTCTAAAATAGATGTTATGTGACATATTAGTTTGGTTTGTATGTTAATAGGATGATGCAAAATGTTATATGTTGATTTTCATTACATTTTTACAAGTTATTAGATTTGGGGAAGATTATGATCTGAATTTGAGTCAATTTTTTTTTTTTTTTTTTTTTTTTACCTTTCAATGTTAAGGGGACAGTATACTTTTGGTACATTAGAGTGTCTTGATTCCTCCAAAATATTTCAGGAAACATAACCAAATGAAAAAAATTAATATCATCCTGTTGCTTGGAATAGTTTGGCAGACTCAGTTGCTTCAGATTTTCCAACACTGCACTACCCCCTTAAAATTGTTGTGAAATATTGGTGGTCTTTCCCATAGACTTTCACGGCATTATAGAGATCATTGTTTGTTCAGCCTTGTACTGTACGTAAGAACGAATTAATGTGGTGTTGTCAATAACTGTTTAACTTGACAGTGGATGAGTTCAGAATAGATTATATTCCTACTGACGTATACGAGTACAATTAATGTACAATGACTACAGCTGATGTGTTACTTGACTTCAGATTAATACTAAGCATGTTGGCAAGCACACAAGGGTTATAAGAAGTATGTATATTATGTTTTGGTAACAGTAGGCTGTGCATACATTCTACTACTAAATAATTCGTGTTTGTCTGGCTTGTGTATGGAGGTGTATAATTATGTGTAGGTAACGTACAGTATACATATATAACTATATTCGTGTTCACTGTAATTAGAGAGAGGTCATAGCAGTGTAATATCGCTTGGCCTGTGTGTATGTGTGTGTGTGTGTGTGTGTGAAAGTCATCTGTATGTAGGATCGGTGTTACCAAAGCCATTTAGTTAGTATGCGTGTGTGTCTGTAGAGGAGTGGTCTGCCTAGTATACGTCCCCTCAACCCATACTAAACCGTGTGTGTACAGTCACCACCAAAAGTCCTGTGTGCGTGTCCCGCCTCTCCAGTCTGTTAAATGGTTACCCCCGATAATCAGACATAATAAATAGTAGTGTTGGGAATGACATACGTACAGTACCTTTTCTGCTATAACCCAAAGTCCTGTGTGTGTGTGTGTGTGTGTGCTCTCATGTCTGTTATAGATATACAGATATACATAGTGTCGGATAATGAGACAACCTAGGTATAGCCTTAGCGAAAGTCAGTCAGTCAGTCAGTCCGATGGCCAATCACACACTCCGTTAAGGTCCTCCAATCACAGTCGTCCATTGATGTGACGTCAGGGATGTTTTTAGTTATATTAGCAGCCTCTTCACAAGACGGGCAGGCATTCACTGGCTGTCACAGCAACCATACACAGATATCCCCCTTTTTTCTATCAGTGATTATTGTTGTACTTCATCTGTGTTGCATTTTGCTTTTTCAACGAGACAGACGAATAGAATTGAAGAGGAAGATATCATTTTTACTGCCTTAGGCCTGGAAGACCCTGTAGCACGAAGGAAAAGGAGGAGCAGCAACTAAACAAGCACGAAGAAAACATAAGAAAAGCAAAATTGAGAGGGATTAAGTGGCACGGTTCAGAAGAGTAAAAACAAAACAAATATAAGCGATGTTTCCAGTACATGCAACTCGTACCGCCACTTATAAGGCTCCTATGCCACGCCTCGACTCTGGTAAGTAAAGTAATATAGTTAGTAGGTAATTATTTTCTATATTCTAAATAAAACACGAAGGAGTGAACGAAAATAGAATGTAAGAACTTAATGGGGGGAGGCTCGGGAGTGTGCGAGAATATCCGTGGTGTGTTGACGGTATAAGATGGCTCTGCTCTGATAGTGTGTCAAGGGAATAATCGTACCTTTACCACGTCTTCCCATAATATCCGATGGAGCGGTGAAGGTACGATAACTCCCTAGAAGCAATAACATAGATAGCCATAGTACCGATACTGTGGCATTGTCAACACGTACCATGGATATTGGTGTATGTGGCCCAGACAGTCGCTCGTAATGCAACACCCACTTAAAAAAAAAAAAAAAAAAAAAAATGGTAAACTAGTTCCTTCTTACCTCATGTTTGGTGCACGGTAATTCCTTCATCATTGTATGTATTGATTAAGATGTAAGGATGATAGAAGATCACTCAAGACCTGGAGGACCTGGTAGGACGAGGGAGAAAGTGACAGAGAGGTGGGGCAGTAAGCACGAAGGAAACAAAAGAAAGGAAAAGAGGGACAGTTGGAGAGTTGAAAGGGAAGAAGGTGGTTGAGAGGTGGGGCAGTAAGCACGAAGGAAATGGAAGGAAGGAAATGAGGGACAGTTGAAAGGGATCGGAGAAGGTGGTAGAGAGGTGGGACAGCAAGCACGAAAGAAAAAGTAGGAAGGAAAGGACGGACAGTTGGAGAGTTGAAAGGGAAGGAGAGGGTGTTTGAGAGGTGGGGCAGCAAGCACGAAGGAAATATAATATATATGGAAGGAAATGAGGGACAGTTGAAGAGTTAAAAGGGAGTGAGTGAGTGGTTGGGACAGACAGAAGAGGCACCAAAACCCTTAAAGTATGTCGTTTGTATGCATAGAAACACATAATGAGACAGAAAAACTGAATCACATAATGTCCTTGGCTGAGGTAGTAAGGATATATGTTTAGTAGCCCAGCCATATTTCAACCTTGGCTTCACTGCCTTCCTATACTGCTAAGAGGGAAGATGTACTATGGTGCACAAAAGGTTCACTATCTCTCCTACTTTGTTTATTGGCTGGAAGCACAGGTGTTTCAGTTATATTGTGGCTGGCTGAGGGAACCAACTTCTGTGCACCACAGTACCATGGTGCACAAAAGTATGTATGTATTAGGGCTCATGACTGTACGGTACAAGTATGTAGGCTATATCAGTGTCCTTGATACAGTTAATTCAGACTCAGTGAGTGTCGCCAACAAGATCACTCTTTGGCTTCTAATGTGCAAAGGAGGAAGAAAGAAGAGTAAATCTTGTATGTACAGTTGTCTCCACTAGTATTAAGCAGGGCGAGTTGGGTTTAGTGAAATGTTGTACCACTGTGTTTGTTTACATAGTGGATACTATAGAAGAAGTGAGTTCTGTCACTCATTTACCATTTCTATGAGTAAACTACAGTGGTGCCACATTTCGCCACACCCATCGGACCCTGTGCTCGTTACAAGTTGAGGCAACTGTACCACTAGGTAGGAGACAGAAAGGAAGGAAAAAAACCATGAAAGAAAAAAGGAAATGGGGAAGGAAATAAGATGAAACTCTCTTGTTGGTCGATTGGAAGGTAACTGATATCTCCAAACTATGTCTCCAGACAAAAATACCTCAGTGTTACTATGTAATAGAAGATCGACTGTTTCATGGCATAGTTTGAATGAGTCAGTAGCCCTACAATTAACAGTCAAGAGAGTATTCCTATATAGTGTTATCTGTTTCAAGGTATACAGTAGTTTGGAGGAATCAGTAAACCTCCAATTTACCTTTAAAAGATATCCCATTTTAAAGCGTCACCTGTTTGTTTGGCATAGTATGGAGGAATCAGTAGCCCTCCAATTTACCCTCAAGAGAGTATATCGAGTTTTAAGTGTTTTTTTTTTCTGTAACTGTTGCAGAATTCTATGACTTTCTAGAAGCCGAGGACGAGGAGGCCGGGTCGATTTTGGCCAAGTACATTGTGACACTGCTCAGCAAGTCCAAACAACTGGCTGTATTCCACGCCCACCACCATGCCCACACTGCCCACAACTACATCCACAACACCCAACCCCACAATGCTACAACCGACCACCACCCTATCCAGTATTATGCAGCCCAAGAACATCATGAGCATCAAGATGACGACGATGACGACAAAGCCACTCAAATTTCCCGCCAATATAGTCAAATAAGCTCTTCAAATGCTCACTTTACCCCAAATATGAAGAAAGATGAACATGCCCATGCCAGTCATCCTGCACATGGAGGCGATAATCCAGGCCACGACTTCACCCACACAGACACCATTAACAACCCCGCCCACACAGACACCACCCACAATCAAGCCCACTCTTCACAGGTATTTTTTTTTCTCCAGGTCTTGTAACGGAGAGGAGTATTAGGGGCTGCATACAAGAATATTCGTTGTGTTGACGATGGCATGGTGTTGGTATGATGGCTCTGTATTGTCTCTGGGGAGTCATCATACTGATACTAAGCCATTGTCAACACTGTCAATGTTTTTGCATATGGCCTTATGAATCCTTATGCATGCTGTTCTATTTCTAACTAGTGTTCTTCAGAATACTTCCAAGTAACCTGTCACTGCACTCACACCACTAAACCTACAGGGCACATTGTCAATGGGTAGTGTATTCCCCCAGCCTCTTCCCTTGTAAGTTCACTCAAAGTTCCAACACATTATCACCCCCACCCCAACCAAAAGCTTCATTTTTTATGGAAAATATGAAATAAGCTATCACTGCACTTAATACCCTTAATCTACAGTGTTCATTTTCACTAGATAAATTCCCTTGGCTTTACTTCATTGTTGATCACAATTGCAGTCAATTCTTCCGTAGGCAAGAATATCTGTGGTGTTGACAGTGACGTGGTAACAGTACGATGGCTCTGTATAGTGTCTAGGGAGCCATCGTACTATAACCACACCATCATCAACGCCACAAATGTTCTTGCCTATGAACCTTTATCTGATGAGTTTCGTTGTTGGTTGGTGCACTGAAGGAGGGTCGGAGAGGACAAGTGTGGCTGCAGCGACTCCTACACGTGGTGCCCGGGACCAAGCCCAGTCATCCACCAGTGTTCCTGCCTGAGGACTTTATTTCTAGGGTAGTGAGGGACGTGGTTAGGATGGCAGAGGGAGAGCCACACGGCATCAGGTTGTTATTACTGTATTGTTGTCTTGGGTTTGGTTACGTCATCAATCAGTTCTACAGTTGGGATTAATTAATTAATACCCTTTTGCATAATCCTGCTAAATAAATAAACAAACAGACAGACAAATGAACAACCCAAACAAATATATGATCAGTGTTATGATTTTAATATTTTATACAGATGGTGACATAAGCAAGCCATCATTATAGAAAGAAACCAGACACTCACAGCAAACATAGACACACAACAACAACAACAACAACAACACTAACAGTCTCCTTGTGATTGTTACAGGGGATGCACACTGGTCCTGGAGGCATGTGAGGGGAACCGCAGTGTCATGATCGGTAAGATAGTGTGTGACCCGAGGCTGGCCACAGACTACACCATCACTCTCAAGATCACACTCGCACCACCACCACCACATCACACACACAGGTGGGTTACTGACTTGTACATGTGTTTTAGTACATTCTAAGAATTTCACATGCACAGGTGGGTTTCTTACCTATACACATGTTATGGTACGAGTCAAATAATTTTTCTTAAATTGATTTATTATTAAAATGGCATGAGGGCGAGTACAAGGGTGGTAGAAGGAAATTTATGTAGTGAGAGGGAAATGGGAGGAGCCAAATCATTGTAGCTCCATCAAAATACAGTATTATTAATATTATTACAGTACCAAGCCCAGAGGGAATACTCAGCATATAGTTGAGCAGGGGAGTGGTAGAAAAAATGTACTGTACATTGGAGGTGAAAGGGGGATAATTACACTACAACTAGAGTTCTTTATATACTGTATGGGGTAACGGTTTAAGGGACAAGAAATGTATGAATGTGGGAGGGAGAATGTTGCTCTGTTAGAGAGAGAGAGAAAAATATATATAAATAAAATATAAGAAAACTAAACTAGCCCTGCATGGTGTCTGTGGATTTCACATCACTAAATCAAGACCATGTTAGCTACACCCTTACCAGTATAATTTATTTTTTTATTCATCTTCAGATTGCTCAGTAAAGGAGTGGAAGGCATTTACATAGGACCCGGCTACACAATAGAAAAAACCCACCGTCAGTCCCACACTACCTGACTGACACACCTGCTGGCTCATGGAGAAGTAACTCGAATAAGAGGAGAAACTCTTGACAGTAAATTGGAGCTCAGGAGAATCCTTAAAACTATGCCACAGAACAGATTCCCCATTAGTATCATTTGTTTCCCGAGATAGTCTGGAGATATCTTTCAATTTACCAAAATGAGTCTATCTCCTTAACATTTAAACAATAAACTTTTTGAAATTTTCTGAAATCTTGGGTGGACTGATCTAAGATATTTGTCATTTTTGTAATTTTCTTCAATAATTAATTATGTTATTTTCATTCCCTCTCACAAAAAGTGTTATTGGTAGGAGGAGCAATACAAGGGCAAAATATATGCTGTACAGATATTTCATTTTTCATTCTAAAAACACCTTTTGAAAAGTTTTTTTTTTCAGCAAAATTTCTGAAGTTTGAGTGATATCCCATATATATTAGGTGCTCTATCTAACTATCTATAGCTCTGATGCCTCGTTCCCTCCGGGAACTCTCCCCAAGGGGATGGCCACGGCAGAAGTGTCTCCAGTTCTCCCTGTTCCAAAATTCCCTCCTTACTTGGTCAAGCCCTCCTCTGCCCCTCATGTTTCTCTCCTTTACCTACGGTACTCTTCCACTCTGTTCTGCCATCTAACCGGAGGTCTTCCTCTCACACCAGGTCCCACAACTTCACTTACATACACCTTTACAAACTCCTCACCTTGCATTCTCTCTACATGTCCAAACCACCTCAATGTACAGTATTACGCTTCACTCTCAACCACTCCACACTCAATACCACATCTCTCATACACACTCTCATTACTTTCTCCATCCCACCTAATAACTCCACATGCTCCTCTCAAATAGAGTAATTCATCTCCACTGCACCTATTCTAGACTGATGAGCCCTACTCCATGTCCATGTCTCTGATGCATATGTCAGTGTTGGCAGGATTACACTATTTCTTAGTCCCCTTTTCACTTCCAAACTCACACTTCTACCTTTCATAATCCTTCCCAATGATCCTATTTCTCCTTCCATTCTTCCATGTTTACATTTAACTGTACCCAGGTACTAAAACTCCCTCACTTCCTCCATCATCTCACCCCTCAGAGTTATCTCACACTTCCTTGCAGTTGGTACTCCCACTCTGTAAGGTGTAGCAAAGTCAATCACTTCAGTCTCTGCCCTCTCAAATACCATCACCTTACTTTTACCAACATTCAATTTCAGTTTCCTTTGTTTACACATGGACTGAAACTCGTCCACCACCCTCTGCAACTCCCTTTCACTCTCAGCCATCAACACAGTGTCACCCGCAAATAAACTTGCCGCCAAGGACCAATTTACTTCATTCAGCCTCAACTTCACCCCCAGGCCATTCACTTTGGCTTTCACGTCTCTCATACAACCATCCATATACAGTATATATATTGAACAGCCATGGTGAAAAAACACACCCCTGTCTCAGCCCTACACTAATATTAAAACTCTCACTTAGATCACCCTCTACCCAAACACATGCTTTTGCATCTGCATAAAAGGCATCAAAGCCTTTCATCAAAGACCCCCCACCACCATAAATCCTCAACACCTCTGTCATAGCTCTCCTATCAACCCTATCGTATGCCTTCTCCAAGTCCATGAAGGCAGCATACAACTTCCTACCCTTCCCAATATATTTCTCCACTGTTGATTTTAATGCAAATATTTAGTCCACACATCCTCTACCCTTTCTGAACTCTCCCTGCTCCTCACTAACTTTATTCTCTGTTACTTCAATCAGTCTCTCAGTAAGAACCTTCCCCAGTACACTAAGAAGCCTACCACACTCATCCTTATTCCCCTTCCCTTTATACCAAGGCACAATTATGGCTCTCCTCCAATCCTCTGGCACCTCTCCCTGCCTCCAGGCCAATGTGCATATGAAAACATCCACTCCACCTCTACCTCCCCCCCACACTTTAACATATCAGCAATTATCCCATCCACCCCAGGTGCCTTTCCTATTGCTTTCCTAACCTCTTCCCTCCCTAGTTCTCCCTGTACATCCTGTCGTCTACCACCTGCCTCCATCCCCATGCATGTCACCACCGCCTCCCCTCCCGTCCCCTCATTCATCAAACGATCAAAATGCCTCTTCCACACTTCTTTCACTTCCTCACTTCCACTCACAGTGACTCAATCCTCTCTCTTCATTCTCACTCTACCAGACTTTCCTTCTCTTTCTCTTTTAACCTCCTTCCAGAATAATTTCTTGTTTTCTCTAAACTTCTCACTCAGTTTCCTACCAAACTCCTCATCCACTCTCCTTTTACTCTCATTCATCATCCTTTTCACTTGCCTCTTACATACATGATATTCTCTCTTTCACTTCTTCTGACACATTCCTCTATAATGTTCTCCTATATGCCTTCCTCTTCTTCTCTACTGCATCTTTCACTTCTTGTGACCACCAAGCACTCCCTTTCATGCCCCTCTTCTGTGTCTTGTATCCCACTACCTCTGCTGCTGTCCTCATTACTAGTGTCTTAAACATTTCATACACATCATTCACTCCCTCCCCCATATCCAACCTTGCATCCTCCAGCACCTCATCCACCCTCCTCTTATATACCTCTCTATACTCAATGTCATTCACTCTTCCACTTGCCACCTCCCTCTTGTTCCCCCTTCATCCCTCCTACAGTACTCCCATTTAACCCTGACCTTAATCCTTACCAAGCCCGTAAAATGGTCAGAGCATTGAACCATTTCTCTCACTACTTTAGCATTCATCACATCTTTCCATAATCAATTAAACTCTTTTGTTCTCCTCTATCATCCCTTCTCCTCCATGTATACCGGTGTATCATCTTGTGCTCAAAGCAGGTGTTGGCTCAGAACAACCCCCTCCTAGCACAGACATCACTAGATACTCACCATTGTCATTCACTCCTTCCACACCCCATTTACCAACAATGCTTCCTACTTCCTCATTTCCCACTTTCCCATTCATGTCACCCATCATTACAATCCTCCTCCCACTCTCAAACTTCCTCAAACACCCATTTAGCTCCTCCCAGAAATCTCTCATCTTCTCTCTCCCCGTCTTGTTCCTCTCATTCACTGGTGCATATGCACACACCCACACATACTTCACCAATCGAATCTTCCCTGTCATCCACACCACTCTTGTTCCACACCATCCATATCCATCTACTCCCTTCCACACCCTTGGTGATAGCTTTGAAAAAATATGGTATGCGAGAGGTGGTTCGTTATAGTTACAGTCGGCGCGAATTGAGTCAAGAATTCGACCCTCAACCCACATAACTGCATTTGTAACTTTAGACACAGTTACAAGAAATTTAATAAATAACTCGGGAAAAATTGATTATGTGGCAATGTAGGAGGTAGAATCTTTGTTCATAACTAACGGTCGTCACTCGTCCAGCCTCAGTCTGGGTTACACTGTCGATGGGACTGCAATCAATTCAGTTGTCTTTGCGCCTGGCTGAGTTGATGCCACGTTATTACTATGTTGTAACTTAACGTTACTGTGTGATTATAAGTAATACCATGGGGTATAAGCGTACTCCATATGACTAAATAGTAAGTGTTGTCGCATTCCACAAGGCAGGTATAAGTAATTGTGAAATATCTAAACAAACTGATGTAAACAAAAAAACTGTGAGTCATCTTATGGCTAAATATTGTATATGTGGCAGATCTCAACTATCTATCCACAACCATGGTGGTGGTAAGGCATTGAAAATTTCTAAGCGTACTTTGGCGTTTATCAGACGTCAACTGGACAAAGAACCAACAGTTTCAGCTCGACAATTATAGGAACAGATTCCTAAAGTACTTGAAAAAGTAAGTGTTAGATGCATTCAGGAGATTATCCAAAAACGACTGTTGTACAAGAAAGTAGCCACCAAGAAAAAAACTTTTTTGAATGACTGTTAGCAATCAAAACGAGTGAAGTTTGCCAAGGATTATAAAGACTGGAATGTAGATGAATAGAGGAAAGATATATGGAGTAACGTGACCACTCTTTTTATGAGTGACACAAAAGGGAAGCAAGTGTGGTGGGATAGGGGGTCAGATGCGTGTAATCCCAACTTCACTGCTAAGACAGTAAAATTCCCAGCGTCACTTATGCTCTGGGGTGCTTCTGGATATGGTGGTTTAGCAGACCTTATTATCCTACCCAAAGGTTAGATTGTTAACTCAAAAGTGTACCTGAAGCTCCTTGATGACAACCTGGCCAATTGTTTCGCTCAGACAGGCACAGAAATATTTCAGTAAGACGGCGCCCCTTTTCACAGCGAAGAATGGCTTTTGAAGGGTGAAATTGACATTATTCATGATTGGCCACCAAATAGCCCTGATATATCACTTATTAAGAATCTTTGGGCGATTGTGAAAGGTAAACTAAGAAATAAAGACACATTTTCAGTAGCCAAACTTGAAACTGCCCTCACTGAAGCATAGAGAAATTCCAGCTGACATTTGCCAGAAACTTGCTGACAGTGTTCCAGATCGTCTGAGAGAGGTAAGACTTCATAAAGGGTTGCCTATCAACAAGTAATAACATTGGTGAGTATCTGTGTCAGTTTTCCGTAATGATAGAGAGTTAATTCATGCGTCAGTGTAATTTACGTAGTTATCAACTCGATCCATGCCCACAGTATATATACTGTATATTATAAAAAAGAAGACAAAAAATTATATCTTAAGCTACCTTATAAAACGTATTCCAACATCACCTGACCTAATCTGAAAGGGGCATCCTCCTGGGACACATGTGGGATCTAAACTACACATCTTTCCGGGACCCAAGAGATGGAACCCAGGACCAAAATGTGACATTCTTCCCAGATCAGGACTAACTTTGTTGAGTAATGTTAAATAGCCTTAGTAACTCACTTCATATGTACAGTATCGTATTTTTGTTGGTGAATTGGATGGCAAACTGATTCCTATAAACTATCTACAATTGCGTAAAAGTTCAAATCCCACAACTTACCAATTTTCTCTTAGAGTCAGACATGTGAGGTATTTTACCACATAGTTGTTCTTTTAACTCAGCTGATGATTCCACCTTGTGTGGCACGACATCTTCACTCATCACAACAATGGGAAGCAGTGGTAGCCATAAGCAATTCCTGAATAAGGATCTTCACCTCATTTACATCTTGTGTGAGGCTGTTCAATTTTGTTAAGACACTCTGTTTAAAAGCTGCAAAATAAATACAATATTAGTAATATAATAGAGTAAAATTAAATCCATAAATCCAGAAAAGCTATATATTATTGGCACCAGTGCTGTACTTTTATGAATGTGATGCATTTATATTACACAAACTTTAAAGAGTAACCAACATTTGTTAAGTTAATTCTCTTACCTTCATCAAGTGCTGTTTGTCTCTGTAATCGCTCGCTTGCTTGAATAGCTATCTCATTTTCCACACCTGGGGTTGGGGAAGAATAGTATTAATGATCTTGCAGAGATCATATAACATTTTTTTTCAACTTTAACCTGAAACCACAAAATTTAGCTGTACTGTACGATTCACTTTATAAATAGAGTACCATATTTTCCCCGTAGAATATAGTAGTCATAACAACAACTATGATCTACAACTGCTTTGCATGGAAGGTGCGGCCCCACTTGTAGCTCTTGTGGTAATGTGGACTTGGGCCCACAGCACTGGCTGTGGTATCAAAGACCTTCCCCACAATCTCCCTGGTGGTCGGAGGCCCCCAGACTCCCTGGTCCAGTAAGCTCTGGTCCCATTTCCCTGGGATGTGCTTCAGTAGCCCAGGCATATAGGACCAGCCCCTCCTTTATTTTAATTTGTTTTTTCACTGCGACCAGAGTGTACCGGGGGTCTGTGGGGCAGGAGGCCATTCTGCCCCAGGAGAACAACAACAACTGATTTGTGTTAGCCACCAGTTCATGATGTCAATTTCAGAGGGCATGGAGTTTACTCAGGCATAATTATGGCTCTAAAATACATGAGAAGAAGAGGAAGAAGAATGAGAAGAATAAGTAAGAGAAGGAGAAAATTAACCCTAGATAACCAACGTTTTTTCTACATCATAATTATATTGGTTGGTCGTACAGACCCCAAAAGAAAAGAAAGAAAGAAAAATTACTTACGATAATCTTATTTGAAATATGTGAACATAGGTATGAAGCTATATCATTAACTTTCATTTTCATCAACAAAGCAATGTTCATTCATCATTCTTATATTTTTAACACATTTTTTACGAAAAACTGCATTTTTTAGATCATTTTTTAAGAATATTTCTAAAAAAAAAAACTAATCAGCTTCTTCTAGGACTTCTTGGTTGAGAGGCCATCTAGGATGGTTGATCCATCTGTGGACAAGTTATTAAAAGAAATCCAATTAAGTTTTCACAAGGGGTCTAACATGACCGACATCATCATACAATTGGTAATGTGGGGTCTGAGATACCCAATATGCCTATAACTCGAAATAAGAGCGAGTTACGGAAATGCCCATACCATGGCAATGAAGTTCAGTCACTGTCAGGAAGGTAATGGGAATCACAAAAATTTTCATTCATAAAAACATGCGGAACCCCAGGTTAGCTATCTAGAGTTAAAAAGAAAAAGAAAAATGGGCAGTCTATTATAGTCCACCACACGACATGATCCCTCCACTTAGGGAAGAAGCAGCTTGGAAACCCTATCCCATGCTTGTTCAGGGCTGAGAGCAGGGGGGTGGAGGTTAGGAGTGTGTAAGGATACATGCATGTAATACAGAAGGAATGTCTTGTAACAGAAAACACACACCTCCAGTGAAGGAACCAACTGGCCCAGGACTGTTTTGTTCAGGAGAGGCTGGTTCTGCACATTCATCATTGGTTGGGCCATCATTGGCTGGATCAAATTCTATACAGTATTGTTTGCTGCCAGACGGTCCTTCCATATCTGAAGCAACATCTGTTTTAAGAGATAGATGAAAGTTAGATATGATTGCTACACATTTTGACTCACAATAATTCTCTTGCAATCCAACTTATCTTTCAAAGTACTGTTGAATTTTTTATGCATATACCTTCAAATTAACAGTGTTCCATTCAAAGAAACATATACAGCATATGATATATATTTCATACAGACAGACATGATCCAAAAGTGGGGAGGTATTGTCTGCAGAGATGTTAGCAATACTTTAAAGGTTTGGGTGCCCATTTGGACCTGAGCTAATCCCTTTCCTCTCTTCAACTACCACTCCTACCCTTCCTTTTCCTCTGTAGCCAATTTGTCCCTCCTAACTGGTTACATGTCCCCGTGTGGTACAGGGTCTTTCCAGCCTAACACCCTCTTTGATATTTATCCAGTATATTACTGTTTTGTAGCAGTGTTGCCACATCTGGCTAAGTCCTGGTACTTTGCCCCAGTCAGGTCCCGGTAGTTTGCCCAGGTTAGGTCCAGGTAGTTTGCCCAGGTTAGGTCCCGGTAGTTTGCTGCAGTCTAGGTTAGGTTAGGTAAGGTCAGACTAATCCCATATCCAAAAATTTTGGAATTGGGGCATTTCCGAAGAAAATGCCATAGAAGAAAAGTGTCTTAGAATAGTATAAATTAGTGTGTAAAGAAGGTATAAACATCATAATTGAAAACGGCAATATACTCCCTTAATTATCATTTTGCACAACAGAACTTATGTAAATATTAATCCAACATACCATCGTCGTTTATACAACCCACTCTGCGTAATCTTTTCCTCGTACTGGTAATGCTAGTGTTGTTTACATCATGGTTAAATAGATGGTTTACATCGTCGTAGTCATATTCGTCTTCACTTCTAGTCTCGACATACTCTGCTTGCATATTGGCAAGCATTCCAGTAACTTTATTTATTTCAGAAAAGTTCTCATCATCATACAACACAGACTGATCACTGTCACTTGATATTCTTGAGAGGTTGTGCATTCCCCTCTTTGCAGCTTTCCATCTTCGAGTGAGAGCTGGTGGTTTCTTCGAGTCATCCATCTGTAACATAATATATACAGTCATGAAAAAAATAGTGTCACCGCCGAGTGCCTATATACTCGTCAGTGCTGGGTGGTAAAATTTATCAGCCATTTGATTTGAGTCATTTGACCCAGGGGTCAGGAGGGACAAGACCCAGCAGGAGATTCACCAGCAGAGTGCATAGGAATGACTATAACCTAACCTATCATTTCCCCTCCTTCCTTCCATTTCTGTATGTGTGTGTTCATTCTATATTCTCTCTCTCTCTCCTCAATTTCATACAGTGGGATATACCAGTCCGTGAGTATAGGGTGATATAAGGAAACTAGAAAGATGGAACACTGCCAGAGTGCCCGGCGAAGGACTGTCTGCAGTGATTGTCGGTCTGGCCGCAATGACCTGCAAACAGTCAGTGTAAATACATAGTCGTTAAACGGTGGCGAGCTGGTGGCCTGCCTGTTGGAACCAAAACGGGTCGTGTGAATCGGCCTTTAACGTAACGTCGGCCTTAGTACATTGCTTTGCGGGCCCGCCCTCAGCGGTAATCAATATATGCCAGTGTTGCAAATCTTAAAAATTATAATAAAAATATATATAATTTCCATCGTTTTAAAAAGGCCAATTTACATGTAACTGCGGTTGGTTTCCATGCACGAACATTAAAATATAGTTATACAGTAGTTTCTAAATTAACCAATTACAAAGCTTTTGTATGGACAGTATAGCCTATATAAACTTTTGTAGGTATTCATCTAGACTATTGCCATTTTGTAGCAGTGTTGCCAGATACGGCTAGGTCCCAGTATTTTGCCCCGGTCAGACCCTGGTACTTTACCACAGTTAGTTCCTGGTAGTTTGTCCAGGTTAGGTTCCAGTAGTTTGCCCAGGTTAGGTCCCAGTAGTCTGCTGCGGCCTAGGTTCGGTTAGGTTCGGTAAGGTCAGGCTAATTTCAAAATGCCCCATTTGAAAAGGGGCATTCCCGAAGAATTTGCCATGGAAGAAAAGTGTCTTATAATGGTATACATTAGGGTATTTATTGAAAGAATTACTGTTTTGTAGCAGTGTTGCCAGATCCAGCTAGGTCCCAGTATTTTACCCTGGTCATTTCCTGTACTTTACCACGGTTATTTCCGGGTAGTTTGGCCAGGTTAGGTCCCAGTATTCTGCCCAGGTTAGGTCCCGGTAGTCGAATGCAGTCTAGGTTAGGTTAGGTAAGGTCAGGCTAATTTCAAAATGCCCCATTTGAATATACCCTATCTTAGAAATAGGAGGAAATGCCATAGAAGAAAATAGTCTTAGAATGGTCTAAACAATTGGGTAATGAAGGTAGAAAAACCGTAGGCATTAACGGTAAATCTTTCAATATTTATCGCTTCTATCAAGTATATTATTTTGCGTCTCATCATTGGCAGAGTTTTTGATGGGAAAATGTTTATAATACGTGTTAATTCTTAAGCACTGATATAACACTACAATAGTATGTGTTATAACCAGGGTCCTCATAACACCACTGATCTAACATGACTTCATTGTGGCCTTACCTTAATAAAACATCACAAATATTTAGGAGAACACTAACAAATTACAACCTGCCCATCACTACTTGGTACAGTCTGAGGCAAAAGTTGTGTCGCCTCACTCAACGTGTTTTTTTAAGGATAACATGAAGGATAATTATCGAACCAACACATTCACCATAAAGAATTACAATATCCAGATGGCAAATTAATAAACTGCTCTGATTTTTCATTTTACGAGCGGGTGAAACTTATATTTCCATACTGTACTTAATTAATGACTTGACAGATGTGATAACACGACTTTTGCCGCCGACTGCTGGTGATGAAAAGAAAAAAAGTATTTGAAAGACAGCGGGAAAATAGACAGAAAATATTAAGACGACTACGCACACGATAGTGATAAATAGCAAAAATAACTGGGAGCCGTTTCAAAAAGTATATATCCCAACAACTCGTCTGCTGATCCTGGTTTAAATGGCTAATATATAATTAGCCATTTAAACCATATTTTTCAACTCATGTACAGTGTTACCACAGAGCTATACACATAATAATAGAGCGCACAGAGCTATACACATAGAGCGATCGACCCTGTGTTATTAGATAGGGGAGGAGTGTCGCCAGCCAGCCTGCTCGGCGGCCATTTTGAAATGCCCTTTGGCGCGCGCTTTGAACTCCCGTACGTACTTGTACAGTATGTTTCTATCCACAGTTATTGACATTTCCTTGATTTGTAAAGCATTGTATCTTATTATCTAATTATGCAGGTTTTGTTAAATCAATTAACAAGGCTAACATAATGTCCATACGGAAAATTATGCAAAGAAATATATAGCTCTGTGGGTTCCACTTACTACTGCTACACCGGTGCCGCACAAATAACCTAGGACTTGCCACAGAAAAAGATTTCAAAACCTCCCAACAAGTTGTGTGATGTGTGGCGATGAAATGGAAAATTTACTCCACTTTCTTCTTCATTGTCCAGCCTACAGCGAAGAAAGAAGGAAAAATCTAGTGCTACAGCAACCGTTTGGCCAGGACGAAGACAGTGTTATCAATAGTCTTTTGTTTGACAATAATTCCATTGAGAAAAATAGAGAAACAGTATATAAATTCTGGAAAATAAGGGAGAATAAAATAAAATCCTTAGTATAACAGAAAATTAAAACAAGACCCAGACCACAAGAACTTATAATAGTGAACACATCAGGAAGTGCCGATCAAAAGGCATAACTTCCGCCATCAACCTGAACCTGAACCCGAGTCCCTCTGTCAACTTCAAGTCAAATCAAGTGTCAAGTGACTGTCAACAAAGATGTGGTCGCCACACAAAGAGTCAAGGACACATCAGTGACCAGTCTTAATTTCAATTATTTGACTATTCATCACTGAAGAGGGCAACAGTCGTTGTCGAAACTGTATGGTAATAAATCTTGTCTAGCATTGTGGGTTTTCTTGGCCTTCACGTCCCTGTTACTGCGTGACAAGTGTGTGGCGACCACAAATTTTAAAGCACCAGTGTGTCCCGACTCCCGGGCCTAATAAAGGTAGATTCAACAGTGGCTTTGGTTTGTAATGATCCTCCCCAACCAAAGAACCACACTTGTCAGTCTTAATTGTTTCCAACAACAAACTCTGTATCTATATCCACAAAATCTGTCGGGTAGATCCATTATTACCATAGTTTCATAGTGGAGTCCTCAAATAATTCACTCATGAGTCATTTACACAGTTCAGCAGTTTCATTCGTTAGGGTGCTTGCAAACCACTGTGGAATTGGCACGGTAAATATTGAAAGAATTACTGTTATGGCGTACGGTTTTTCTACCTTCATTACCCAATTATTTAGACCATTCTAAGACTATTTTCTACCTTCATTACCCACTTCTTTAGACCATTCTAAGACTATTTTCTACCTTCATTACCCACTTCTTTAGACCATTCTAAGACTATTTTCTTCTATAGCATTTCCTCCGCAAATTTCCAAGATAGGGCATATTCAAATAGGGCATTTAGAAATTAGCCTGACCTTACCTAACCTAACCTAGACTGCATCAGACTACCGGGACCTAACCTGGGCAGACTACCGGGACCACAACTAGGCAAACTACCGGGAAATAACCGTGGTAAATTACAGGAAATGACCGGGGCAAAATATTGGGACCTAGCCGGATCTGGCAACACTGCTACACAATAAATACCCTATCTTTTTATCCCCTTCGTGCGTTGTTTCCCTTATGGTGGTATTGCCTGTAGTAATTTGGGCAATATTTAAGGGTTTTGGCGCCCCATCGGCCCAAGCCACTTCCTTTCAGTTCTTCAACTGTCCCTCATCTTCTTTATATTTCCTTCCTGCTTGCTGTCTCACCTTTCTATCACCTGTCGCTATGTGACCTCGCTGTTGCTGCACCTAATATCAATCAATCAATTGTGCCTGCTGTCCCTTCTCTCTATCATCTCTCTCATCCCACAGGGTCCTCCAGGCTTAGTGTAGTCAATATGCATCCTCAAATAATTTAATTTATACCATTGTGGATCATTAAACAATTTTGGGTACAATATATATATGCTTCTATTTTTTTTTATCATAATTATTTATTGTCAAAATAACTACCTATAACCTAACCTAACCTAATTAGGCCTTGATTAAGATTGAGGAAATGTTTGGGGTTAGGATAGGTTAATAGTTATTTCCTCACATTATTATGCTCAAGAATAACTGTACAGTAATAGAATGCAAGATAATAATGGTAGATTATTCAAAAGTTGGAAAAATGGAAGGACTTGTTGTTAGATTCTTCAGTAATAACCAGCCTTTTACCCTACCAATACAACTTTTGTCTTTAAAGTTCATTATTTACCATAAAGGACAAGCCCCAACACTCTGGGGAATGATTCTGCTAAAAGCCATGAAGATAGGTTACATAAATTTAATGGATATTGATGAAAGAGAAATGAAGTTGTTTAAATAAGTGTTCATTTTGTTTTGTGTGTATATTCCGTGATACAATAATTTTCTGAGTTTGGCCATTGAGCAGATACGGTACTCTTTTAATGGTAAATTTGAGGGCTTTAAATAATTTCAAACTGCCGGGGATTCAGGGAATAGATCACCTGTTAGGAACATTAAGGTCATTAATTTTCCTGGCCTAGTGTGAAGAAATTAGTATCCTTGCAGTTTATCATCAAGAGAGTATCCTCTTAAGGGGAGAAACCTGTGACAGTAAATTGGAGGGCTACTGGATCCTCAAAATAACGTCATGAACAACAGATCCCGTATTAGTAACATTGAAGTTATTTTTGTTTCCTGACATACTGTACTTGGGAGGAATCAATAGTCATCCAATTGATCAAAAAGAATTTCTTCCAATATGGAAGCCTTCTTTTGTAAGAAAAATAGAGGCTACTAATTTCTCCAAATTTTACTATGATACACAACTCCATTAATAATGTTAAGGTGTTCTGTTTCCTGGATTAGTTTGGAGAAATCAGTTTCTGCCATTTGACACACAAAGAAGGTCCCTTTAAGGTCATGAAATCCACCTTGAGGTTACAGGAGGTAGAATTTGTTGAAGATAAACTGAACCAAATTTTCCACTTTTCAGAGACTGAGGTAGACCACATGACCATCAGTCCCACCATGGTCTGTGAAGGTGGGAGTTGGTTTATTAGTTGGTGAATAATTGCCGTCTGTGATACACCAACATGGCTTGTGCCATTGATAAAAACATTCCCAGCTGTACCCCAGACACCCTATGCAACCTGTCAACTGTCAAGGTGGCTCGGATGATCCTCAGGAGTGCGGTGCCGGCTGGTCTGAGACAGTACGCACCACACTTCACCTTCCCGGACCCACTAGACCCCTACACAATAAAATCTTTTCCATGTTGCTGCCATAATGAAGAGAAGAGCCGGGTTAAAGTCCGGTTGTACTGTCCTGCCGCCGATTACGTGATATTGGCAGAGGAAGGTGTGGTTGGGGAAAATCTCTTGGAGGCTAAGCATGTATTGTTGGTAGGTTGCCCAGGGTATGTTGTTGATCTTACAAATTAATATATTGTAATTTAGATTTGAATCAGTATTAAAATTTTGTAGCATACTCTACACCTTAAACATATAAGGACTGTTTCTGTTCCAAGCATCTCATGTTGTTGTTGTTGTTGAAGTTCCTCAAGCTGTCTGGCCGAGCAGCCCCGAGCTCCAGAGGAAGGCCATTGCCTGAACCGGGCTTTCCCACAATGCCCTCAGAGAGTGTATGTTGTGTTGTTGGCGAGTGTGGTTGTGTGCGTTGCAGTCTTCAATAATGTGTTTAATAGAATGGGGTGCTGTGTTGCATCCCGGACAGGCATCCACAATGGCTCCATCCAGCCTCTTCTGATATGTCAGAAGGGCCGGGTGGTGGCCACACCGCAGCCTGGCCAGGTGGACTCTGTCCTCACGGGGAAGGGAAGATTCGGATGGGTGGATGTCAGGAGGTCGTGCATGCAGCTGGGTGTTGTTTTTGAGTGTTTGGATGGATTGGTGAGTGATTTGAGTATGGATGTGTTTCTGGAGACTGGTTTGGGGTGGGCAGGGTGTAAGAGATGATAGTATTTGTGTATGGTATCGTGTACTGGGTGTTGTTTTGATGTTCCTTGGCATGTGTGGGTGTTGTGCCATGTAGTGTAGAGGATGGTGTGGGTTTGTGGAGGCTGCAGCAAGTGTTTGTGTGCCTCTCATGTCAAGATGGTCCTTGATTTTGAGGACTTTGGTTTCATAGTGTAGGTGGTCTGTAGGTGTGGTAGCTGTGCAGCCTGTGATTGTCATTAGGGCTCTGTTCTGTATGGTTTGAAGGGTGTTGTGATGAGTCTCAGCGAGGTTTGAAGTCCAGGCAGGGCTTGCATAATCCATCACTGATCGAATATATTGTTTGTATACTGTGGTTGTGGTTTCTTTGTTGTGTCCGAATGTTGTGCTGGCAAGTGATCTGAGGGCTTTAAGTCTTTGCATGCATTTGTTTTTGATGGCCGTAATATGTTGTTTGAATGCCATGGATGTATTGTATGTTATGCCAAGTATTTTGTGTGTGTGTGTGTGTGGTATAGGTGTGTTGTTTATGGTGAGGTGTGGTGTGTAGCGGTGTTCTGCGTTCCAGTTTGTGAGAAGGGTGACAGTTGACTTGGTGGGTGCTATTTTAAGTCTGTTTGTGGTGAACCAGGCATTAAGTGTGTTGAGGTAGGGTTGGAGGATGAGAGTGGCTGTGTCTGCATTTCTGTGTGTACATGTGAGTGTTATGTCGTCTGCGTAGGAGGCTATGTTTATTTGTGGTGCCTGGGGTGTTGGTATGTCGTGCATGTATAGGTTGAAAAGGGTGGGTGAGAGTACAAAGCCTTGGGGGACACCATTGGAGAAACTTTTAATGTTAGATGACTGACCAGCAAATGTAACATGGGCTACTCTTCCTCCCAAGAAGTTGGCCAGCCATCTTTTGGTGTTATTATGCATGTTTGTGTTGTATATTTTGTTTGTGAGGTTGTGGCGGGGGATGGCATCAAATGCTTTACTAATGTCCAATGTAACTAAGAGTGTTCTGTGTGGGGGTCTATCTGAATTGATGCCATCAAAAATTCTTTGTGTGAGGTCTGTAAGAAGGGTGTTTGTTGAGTGTAGCGGTCTGAAGCCATGTTGTGAAGATGCAAGGGGGATGTGTGGTGTGATTAGTTTAATGATGAGGCGCTCAGTGATTTTGGAGGGGGTACAAAGGAGGGTGATGGGACGGTGTGATGAGGGTAGTGTGGGGTCTTTGTTTGGTTTGGGGATGGTGATGATGTTTCCGTGTTTCCAGATGTTGGGTAATGTGTTGTGTGAGTAGCTGTAGTTTGCTATGTTAGTGAGTGCTTGTATGCCTTGTGGTCCAAGGTGTTTAAGGTGTATGTTACTGATGTTGTCAGGGCCACAGGCAGGTGAGTGTTTTATGTTGTGAATGATGTGATTTGTCTGATGATTTGTGAATGGTGTATAGTCTGGGTCAGTGGGGAAACGTCTCTTGCGTCTAATGATTTGTCTGTCTTCAGGGTGAGGGTGAAGGTGGCTGACGTGAGAAAAATGTTGGATGAGTGTGTTTGCTTGTTGTTTGTTAGAGGGTATAGTGTCTGTTGTTGTGATTGTGTAGTGTTGCTGTTGGACAGTGTGATGCTGTTTAGTGTTTTGTAGAGTTTGCTGTTGTTGGTTGTGTGGTTGAGTGTACTGACAAAACTTTGCCAGTTAAGTGTTTTTTGTTCTTTAATTTTGTTGTTTATTTGTGTGTTTAGTGCTTGTATTTGGTTTATTGTGTGTTGTGTAAGAGGAGTTGGGGATGTGTGTTTAAGTGTGTCACGTTGTCTGATGAGGTCTTGAATTTCTGTTGTAAAGTTGGGGTTGTGTTTTCTTCTGTTACCTCTAGGGATGTGCTGTTTGTCTGCATTTTGTATAATTGTGTTGAATTTTTGAACAGCTGTGTTGATGTTTGTGATGGGTGTACTGTTCAGTGTTTCGAAGTGTTATTCTGTTTCAATAGTGAAGGCTTCCCAGTTGGCATCTCATGTAATGTACAGTACTGTACCTGTATTTTATAATTGCATCAGTACGAAAATGTCCAACACTTCCAACATGTCCAACAAAAAGAAGGTTTCTGTTTCAAACATATCATGTCCAACAAATATTATGTGGTGTAGTACTGATATTTTCGTTTGTCTGTAGAATGATATGCTGAACACTTTTCATTGTTTATCACTTGAAATTAATCTTTAATTTGTCCACGTTCTTTTTAACACCTTCTTTGTTCCAGGCTTATGAGGGTCTAGGCCCAGTAGGCAGTAAGAAAATTGTTCTATTTTAATCACTAACGTTAGAATAACTTTCTCATTCACTTTACGTACGTCCTTAAGAGTGCAGTACAGTGGTGGTAAATCTGGAACAACTTATTCCTTGAAATTATTCCAAGAAACAGGCCACTATTATTATAGTTAATTTGGTCTTGTTTCCTGGCATACTTTGGAGGAATAATGGCACTCTAAATGTACCAAAAGTATACCATCCCCTAACAAACCTCTTTTGGTACATTGAAGGGCTACTGATTCCTTCAAATTATCCCAAGAAACAAATCACCTCAGTGTTAAAAATAGGGAATCTGTTTCATGACACAGTTTTGGAGGACTTATAGACCTTTCAATTTACTGTTGTGAGTAATGAGAGTGTGTATGAGAGATGTGGTATGAGTGAGAAGGCAATTGGTATTGAGTGTGGAGTGGTTGAGAGAGTGAAGCATAATCCATTGAAGTGGTTTGGACATGTGGAGAGAATGCAAGGTGAGGAGTTTGTAAAGAAGGTGTATGGAAGCGAAGTTGTGGGACCTGGTGTGAGAGGCAGACCTCCGGTTAGATGGCAGAACAGAGTGGAAGAGAAGAGTATGTAAGGGAGAGAAAGGTGAGGGGCAGAGGAGGGCTTGACCAAGTAAGGAGGGAGTATTGGAACAGGGAAAACTGGAGACACTTCTGCCGTGGCCACCCCCTTGTGGGGAGTTCCCAGAGGGAACGAGGCGTCGGAGCTATAGATAGATAGATAGGATTCACATAAATTGGTATTGTACATACCCATAACAACAACAGTAGATAAAACAGTGATTAATGGTATAATACAGCATAATATACACCAATAACACTTGTAACAACAGTTCAAAATGTGGGATTACCATAAAACAAGCCACTGTTTACAGGACAACCTTCGCCGCCTGGCCGAGTGGTGGAGAAGCGAGACGTGGTTCGGGACGTTTGACTCACTGGTGCGCGACAGGATGCGACGGGCGTGTTACCACCAACTGCAGATGAATGAAAGCAGTCTATCTCCCTTACTGTTGTTGACTCTGGAGTTGCTGCTCTGTCACGAGGCTGGATACATACAGATGAACAGGGTGGGACATAATGCTTCACTCATTGATGATGACTTTTAAGGGGAAATTATCTTGTTGGTGAATTGAAGGGCTACCGATTCCTCCAAACTACAGTATACTGAGAAACAGACACCCCTATTTGTAATATGGGGGTTGTCTGTTTCCTGGTATAGTTTGGAAGAATCAGTAGCCCTTCAATTTACCAACAAGAAAATCTCCCCTTAAAAAATTCTTGTCTACATCCAAATTATTTTTATTTAGTTGGAGGGAGACACTCTTAGACTCAAGTTATTAAAATTTATTTCAATTAAGTAGTTAAAAACAGCTTGTTAGATATATGACATAAGAAGTGTTCTCTTATCCAAGGAATGTCATT
Source organism: Petrolisthes cinctipes (assembly GCA_033782935.1). Lineage (NCBI taxonomy): Eukaryota > Metazoa > Arthropoda > Malacostraca > Decapoda > Porcellanidae > Petrolisthes > Petrolisthes cinctipes. The sequence continues at coordinate 14,701 of JAWQEG010003914.1, read as the reverse complement.
AGTGTCAAAGTTGAACAGACAGGATTTTCTAATTTTATACAGTAGTACACACCTTCCATGTTCAGTAGAATATATGGCTTAAAGTATGTACCCTGACTATTTACAATACAAAACCTTGTTCATGGCTTTCAAATATTAAGGGACCCTGTGATGTAGTTAGGAAATTGGAGATAAACGAATCCTTTAAATATTGCCACGAAACACCACCTATATGGAAGGAGCTTGTTTTGTGGCACAGCCAGGAGGAATCAGAAGCCTTCAATATTCATACATGATTACAGGGTCCTTAAATGTGGTTTCACTTATGCATGTAGAATATTCTTATACAGTACATCCCTTCTATTTACAATTCCCACAAACAGGGTGTAATAGAAAGACCCTGAATGTAAGGTAGACACTTGATATAACTAATAAATACAGTACAGTAGGTTCGCCTATTACACATGTTCTCAATGTGCGATTCATCTATTGGGCGACGAACTCCAAATCAGCACCTTGTATTATCTTATATGCGATGCTTCCACAGGGTGGGTTTTTGTGGTCAAGAGAGGCCCAAATTTGCAGCCTTTCCCAGAAGTGCGTCAAAATCCGTTTTCTGCTTGACACAAGCCACTCCCATAACCCACGTTATAACCAGCCAGCTTCTCCCTTTCACTTGGTCAGGCTCCTGCTCCCTCACATCCTGTGTACCCCCTCCTCTCCATTGTCACTGACTTGTTGCCCCCAACCCTACACCCTACCAACTATGCCAATGGTCGAGCGTAGAAGAAATTCATGTCGCACTCTCTGAAGCTTTAGGTGATTAACTAAAGACCTCAAATATTTTTCGAGCTACCCTCCCAGCCGCAAAACAGGGCCTTATTTTATTATTTTAGTTGGGGAGGGTTGAGGTGGCTAGGGTATGGGGGCCCACCAGCCCACGCTGGCTAGAGTCAGTATTGCTACAGTCAATCCCCTAGTTCTAGTCCAGGCCTTTCCAGTGGTACCATCGCCATGGCTGTATATTGCCCATGCTCAATTTAGGCCCGTAGGCTCAATTATAGCCCATGCTCGATACCTAGTACATCGATCAACTGTTACATCAACACAATCTTAAAGGGTTAAGAAGAACGAGGAGGGAAGAGGAAACATGTCGATTGGCAAAGAGTTTGGGCTGGCAGAGTCTACCATACGTACAATATGCAGACTGAGAAGTTATGGTGCTTCTGCTCTCAACGAACGAAGTCGTGCAGATAACCCAGCAATCATTTTGATGGAGCGGTATCTTGCTATCTTCATTATGCGTTCAGTTGTGTCCGCCCTTGACTTTGAAGTGTATATGGACAAAATAAATGAATGAGATCAACATTGAATGCAGTGCTAGTGGGAGTGGTAGTATGGTGGTGGATTAGGGTAGTGGTGGTGTGGTCGCGGGTTAGGGTAGTAGTGGTGTGACCTTAGGAGGACCAGCGGGGAGGCCGACATAGTGTCACAGCCAGCCTCGGAACCCCATCTCTCACTTCTAGTGTGCTTCTGTACTGCTATTTCTTATATTCATTGCTACTGTGACTCAAAATCAAATCACAATTACCAAATACTGTACTGTCCCTGCATATTGGTGTATGAGATCTCTGTAAATTGTAAGTATGAAGCATAAGTAATTTTCCCCATATATGGATGTTTTCATACTAAGCGATTTCCCTTCACGCGAGCGCCTCTGCTGCCCAAATAGGCGCACAATAGGCGAACCTACTGTACTTGTATCCACAAAATTATTTCTGCACAATACCTTAAATTTACTATTTTTTTATTCCAGATGGTGAAGAATACTATCGATGCTCGCTTCTGCTTCATATACTGCAACTTCCTCTCTGAACTCCAACCTTTCGGCATCTCTAGGCTGTACGCGAGTCATCTTAAGTTTGAGTTGGGTTTCGTTACCTCCGTCATTTGCAGCTTTTCTCCGTTACTCACATTCCTCTACATAACCCCCGAGTTCATGATCAAGGACTACCTGGGAGAAATTGGAAGAGCACTGCCAAAACTCGAGACGTTCATTGTACCCGTGAAGCAGTACGAGGTTCGTAATTCCATGTGGTCTGGCATAAGTCTGGTCACTGATGGAGGCGTGAAGTTGGAGATGGAGTTGTACCCAACCTTTTTTGGCGGGTTGCAGAAACAAGCTGTGCAGCACAAGATTGAGAATGGTGAGATGGACAGTGTGCCAATTTCCTTCCCAAAACTAAGGAACATTGACATTGGGATCCACAAGGATGTAATAAAGATCATCCACTACCTCCTTCATATATACCCAAACATAGAGAGCATCTGCTGTAATCAAGTTGGATGGAAATTTAGCAAGTACTCACTGCATTATCCCAGCGTCAGCCCCTCAACCCTGGGCAATGGACCGTCAGTCTTTAAAGGGAGCAGATCACCCCTACGCCTCCAGAACATGAGTTTTTCCAGCATCTGTCTAATGCTGCCGGAGATAATGGAGAGGTATAAAAGTCTAAAGCATATCGATTTGCTTCTTCTAAAAGGTCCATGGAAGATCCCTGTCATCAGCAAAATGGCCCAGGAGCTTGTCGAAGGTCAGAGGGATTGCCACTGCCTCTCAGTCTGCATCAATGTTTATATGAGTCGAGAAGAACTGATTAATCTCTACTATTTACCCATGAATTCCCTGTCCTCTTCCCTCACCATCCTGCAGTTCTACCTCGCCAACGAAGTCAGCGCCGCAGCCATACGGGAGATGATCAACTGGTGTCCGCTGCTTAGAGAATTGGCAGTGGTGTCGTGCCAGGAACGATGCGAGGTGGCTGAGCCTTATTCCTGGGAGGAGAAGACTTCTTTGAATGCCCTCCACAAACTTGAGGCTCTTGGTGTTTACAGCGAGTATCACGTCTCACCAGATCTGTATTTGCTATTTTTAGAAATCCTTGAGGTTGCTCCCAATGTGACCGTGCTTGACCTGGAATTCGGAGGGAACCAGTTTTCCAAATGGTTACTGGATGCCGCTGCTTGTGGGAAATTCACCAATATTGAAATCCTGCGCCTGCATCTTGTCCCACGTAATCCTGACCTGACCAAGGGAAATCTGAATGAGACATATATAGACAGCCTCTTCCAACCTCTCATTTCCAAGTGCCCAAGGTTATTTGAACTTGTTGTGTGTGATGTGTGTGAATACTTTATACATAGACTCAGGCGTCTGTATTGGGGGTCAAGCTTGCAGATCATTTATAGTGAAATGCCCTTGGTGGCCTTCAGAATGTTGGCCTCAAGGTCCTGTTGAAAACAAACATGCAGTCGTCTATACACATTATATTTCATAACTGCTGTCTTGAAGGGGAAGCAGTTAGTAAATCTGGAGTAACTGATTCCTCCAAACTACTCCAAGGAACAATTCACCATTATTTTTTTTAATCAGGTCCTATTTTCTGGCATACTGTGGAGGAATCAAGGCACTCCAATGTACCAAAAGTGTATTACCCCTTTAATACCCATGACCAAGGTGAGCAATATGTCTACTTGATTATCCCCATGTAGTGGGTTGGTCAAGACTGTGTTTCCTAGTACAGTATTCCTTCTTGCTCATTACCACATTGTCTGAAAGGTACATTATGCTTCTTGAATCTTTCTTACTCGTTACCACATTATATGAACGATACAATATGCTTCTTGAATCTCGGAACTTTTCAGTAACATACCTGATTGAGGTTTTCTACTAAGGATGCTGGTCTTTGTTTGTATATATAACTTTTCTTTGTTTGAATACCAAGATTGAGTAGTTTTCTTAAATGATCTCATATAATTATAATCTCTTGTGGCCTTAGCAATCTGGTTTATAAAGTAACAAACACATAATAAGAATTGAGAAAAGATGCTAGAACTGAAGTAAGTTTCTCAGCATATTTTTAATATTATTTTCTGTGAGATGCTGTGAGAAAGGAATGGTATACAAAAAAATATATATTTGTTCTGTTCAGTTTTAGTATTTAATGAGAATGTTATTTGTTGTTATCTAATTGTGTTTTTCTACTTGTACAATCAAATTTCTTTTATATCTCTTTTGTCATTCTTAGTTGTGTTAAATGGCAGTGCTTATAGTAATACAGTATTACACTTTTGTTCCATCAGTTGCAATTTGTAGGTGCTAACAACAATAAACAAGCAGCAGGCCACAGTTCTCATTCCTCTGATTACCCAACTCAGCTCAGGTTATTACAGTACCTTATACAATAGTAGTAAATAAAGGGGGTGATACACTTTTGGTTCACTAGAGTGCCTTGATTCCTCCTAAGTATTCCAGGAAACAGGACCAGGTTAACAAAAATAATGGTCTTTTGCTGGTAAGTTTGAAGGAATAATTTGCTCCAGATTTACAAACACTACCCTATCCTCTTACCATCAATGTCTGGCCTTTATAGCTGCTGTTTACTGGATGTCCATGTTGGTGGAGAAAAGAAAGGGGCGGGAATTACAAGCGTGAAAAATACAGTAAGAGAGAATGAGAAAATGAGAGAGAATGAGTTTGGTGGTGAATGAGGAAGGAGTGATTGATTGATATTAGGCGCCGCAACAGCGAGGTCATATAGCGCCAGAAAAAGATAATAGATCGAGAGGTGAGACAGCAAGCAGGAAGGAAATAGAAAGAAAAGAGGGACAGTTGAAACTCTAAATGCTAATGGCTGGGGCCGAAGGGGCGCTAAAACCACATCACCAATGCAGGCAATACCCCCCTACAGAGGAGGAAGGAGAGAGAAGGAGGAAAAGTAAGCAGGGAGAGAAAGGTAGCCTAAGGAGGGTCAGACAGTAAGAGAGTGAAGAAAAGAATGGGAAGTAGATAGATGGGCGGAAATAGGAGGAATGGAGAGCAAAGGTAAGGAGGGGGAGGAAGGGAGCGATAGAATCCCCACGCGGCGCCCCCTCTTCCCCCTTCCTTTCCTTATAGCCAGACGAAGGGGGGGGGGGATGAGCAGAGAGTGATAGTGGTGGGGTAGTAAGGGTATACTTGCCAGCCCCGGTGCCAAATGCAAACAGTATAGCCTAGTAGGTATAGGTAGCTTGCTGTGTGTGCCGGGTGCCAGTCACTCGCCAGTATCTTCCCTCATCCTCTACCCTATTCCAAAGTACACCGGCACATTACTTAGTTTTTCCTCCGTCGTCTGGTCATAATTATCAAGGTTTCATCCGTCCTCCAGCTTGATTGTTATGGGGGGATTATTTGCATTCACGATCGAATTTGAGGACTGAGTGAATGAAGGAAGGAAATTGGACAAATCGATCGAAGGACATATAATATTGTTCGTGTGAAGAGTTTGAAGAATGTGCAGTCCATTATTGCCCACTGCAGGACTATACAGAGAAAGAGGTGGAGTGCATGACTGTGTTTGTTAGGCTCGAGTCTGGAGATCCTTATTAATTAAACCCTCAATAGACAAGCCATTTAAATACTTTCTAAAACCTACAGCGAACGAATTTTATACCTACAGCGTGATTCTACTAATAATAAGGTAAAGGAAAACATAATCCCACGTAAATCGACCAAGGAACTTTTTGGTGCAGCCTACGAGTGTGTGATAATTTTAGAAAACATTTAGTGGCACATCCTCGATCTCTCCTGTTCGCCAGCCAGCCCGCCCATCTTCTAATCTTATGTCATATACTATTTTTTCTATTATATTGAATTCTCTGTTGTACATTGGTTCCGTCGACTAATTCATTCCCCAAATGTTACATCAAGCAAAATTATTCTTCCCCACTCTATTCAGTAAGGTCGGAAATAACGAAGAAATATGACAAATTTTACGACACCCATTAGGGTACACGATACGGTATTATGAAAGCTATCAATTACAACCTACTGGGTACCACTGGCCTCCTGTATTCTACCCAAACCACCAAATACATTACCTTATTTATTTCGGGGAGTTTACATCACCAAGCAACCATTGTAACATATCGTACGTAACAATGGTGGTGAATACGGGAGCAATGCTATCAAGTTACATTCACGCCATCACACACAAGGTGAGTACCCAAAGAAAATTTAATACAACAGGTCAAAACAAAGAAAACACACGGCTATATAAGGCATTTGGATTTGTTACTATGACGTCACAAGAAAAAATAGACAAAAGGAGAACAAATATAGAGAAAATTAAGCATATGCATCTAAAAAAAAAACATACTTAGAGATATTAAATTAAAAATAAATTAATATCCGTGCACACATCGTCAAAAGACAATAGATAAGAACGTGACAAGCACATGGAACTACAATAATATTAAAGACACAATGGGCATTAGACATTTTTGGCACACCTTCAGACCCAAAATACTCCTTGCAAATTCTTATTCTTCTTCAACTCTCTCAATTTTTTTATCTATATCCTTCGTGTTTGTTGTCCCTAGCTAGTTCTTTTCCGTCTCATTCGTCCCCGTGCTACAGGGTCTTCCAGGTCTAGCGTAGTTATCTTTTATCCACTTATATACAACAACCACAATAACCACAACTACAACTATTATTCAACCATAACAGGTGGGGGGACGAAGGAGACTGGTGGTGGTGATGATGGTGGTGGTGGTGATGACCGTAGTGAACCTGTCAGTCATCACCACCACCACCACAACACACAACAACAATAACATCACCACCACCACCACCAAGAAGCCGACTACTGCTGGCCACCACCTCACCAATCCCATCACAACACCTCATCACCATCAGAATAACTCATCATTGGAGGTAAACTGAGAGATTGTTTTGATTACCCAGAGAGAGAGAGACAGAATGCTCCGAGAAATGCAGTCAAGGCATTTTTTCTTTTCTTTTTTTCCATTTCATTGTTGAAGACTTTATTGTTAACTTTAGTTCTCAATAACCTTCCCTCAATATGGAACAAACCAACAAAAGTATAATGTTTGGTGTACTTCGTGACACACACTAGGGAAACTCATTACAAATATTAATTAGCCTTCAGTATCTCACCTTAATTTCTTTATGAGCAAATATATTAAACCTCCCCACCCACCAACCAACCCGAGAATCGAACCCTATAATAGGCTACCAGTAACTGTGAAACAATGGCATGATGGTACTGTATGATATTAGGCTATGTGCATCTATATACTAAGGGCTGTTATGCAAGATGTTGTTAATGATGGTGTGGTACTGGTAAGATGGCTCTCTGTAGTATGTCTTTGGAGTCGTCGTACTGGTACCACGCCGTCGTCAACACTACCAATGTTCTTGCATGAGGCCCTTAAGGGATTAGTATACTTTTGGTACACTCGCAATCCACAGTCCTTAGCCCACCTGAGTCGTAGCCCCGGATCTGAAGCAGGCGATTTCTGGACGACAGCCCACCCAAACATCATGAGGCCACACACATTTCAAACCAGTGGAGGTTTTGGGTGGGCTGTCGTCCAGAACCGCCAGCTCCAGATCTCGTGCTTCGACTCAGGTGGGCTAGGGATTGTGGATTGCGAGTGTACATACATTAGAGAGTCTTCTAGACTAGATGGAAAAAGAAATAATAATGGGGTTCTGTTGATTGGAGTAGTTTAGAGGAGTCAGTGGCTCCAGAATTACCAATACTGTAATACCCCAATAATTACCTTGTTTCCTTTTATTTTTGTTGTTGGTTGCCAGTGGTACGATGACACTGATGACGGCACGAGTGTAGACAGTGGTTACGGTGTGAGTGACATCAGCGGTAACTTCACCATTCACTCGTTCGCCTGGCCGGGGGGGTCTGGGTGGAGGCGGGTGAATGGCGTGGGAGAAGGAGCAGGCGTGTGGGGCGTGTGTCTAGCCACCCACGCCTCGGTCGACCGCCTACACTGGGTGGTAACAACAACATCATCGTGGAATGGACAGCTCTCCGTGGCCATCTTTACACCCGGGATAGACTACGAGGTGGCAATACTGATGGTGACGTATTTAAGGCGGTGTATAGAGGGTGTGTCTGAACGGGTGTCATTCCACGTGGTGTATCCTCGCTACAACCCTCCCTATCGCCTCAACACATCAACACCACACCTACACTGCCAACAACACCCACGTCACGCTAATGAAGAGGCTCTCAGATTAAGGGTACAGGTGGGTGAGACAGTGTTGTTGTTGTTGTTGTTGAAGTTCCTCAAGCTGTCTGACCGAGCAGCCCCGGGGGAGACAGCTAGTGTTGATAATAGTACTTTTATTCTACCATATATTGTTGCATTTATTAATCTGGCAACAATGCATAGTTCTACGTCGATGTCAAAATATGCTTTGATTAGGTACACTCGCAATCCAAAATATGTATCCAGCTGGTCTGTTTTGAATAGCCTGATCGAGTATTAATTAAGAGAGCTCAAGCAAATATCAAACAGGATAAGTGTTGTAATAGGCGAGCCCACACTTTGAGTGATGTTGCCAGATGGTGGTCTATTTTTTATCTGCGACATTTTAAGTGCTGGACATGGGTAACTCAGTTAAATTTCATACCTTATTTTACACTAGAAAATTAGCGTTCTAGTTCACGACCTTTTACTTAGATGTATAAAAAAATACATACTTTTGTGTTTTCGCATAATATATGCTGAATATACTATATTTTTCATATAAATTAGTAAATAGTAAAAGTCGAAATGTGTGCATTATGCGGCTTTCATGAACTGCATGAGTATAACAGCCTACAAATATTAACAATTGTATTTAGCATGACCCATACCATGAAGCGGAAAATGTTGAAATGCCATATGTTCACATTTATTAGCATTAGAAATATGCATACCTTGCGCTGCCAGACGCATGAAGAGGTGAAAGCAAGCTAACTGAATGTGTGGATACTGCGGGGATCGCACACTGGTTGCTGCAGCAGCAGAGAACGTATCGTACGGAGACACCAATATATTATCAACATCTTATTGTGATTTAGTACTGTTACTATCATTGACGACGTAAAATGTAAAATATAATTATAAAAGGCCTGTATAAGTTTGTATATCATTCTAATTTTGTTATATTTGCATATAAGCGGACTAAAAAGCCTCTTCTGAAATAATAGGAGATATATTTTTATTCATGGCTGTATTCGTATGAAAATAAGTCCAAGATAAGTTAAAAATATGTAAAAAATATTGAATAAGTTATAATAAGTCGTTCCACAATAGGAAGCCCAATATAGCTTTGCCCGACATAGGACATTTTTTCCAGCCTAGAAATCGCCATCAAAATGCCGTTTGGCAACTCGCTTTAAAGTGTGGGCTCGCCTATTGGTTCACTAGTAAGTCAAATGATTCGAAACTTCAACAAGACCTGGATACAAATTTTGGATTGCGAGTGTACAGGTGAAAGTATATTATAACACGAGATAGTTACCTACCTACCACTGAAAATCTAGAGAATATTTCACGGTCTCCATTACAATGACCAAATAACATAAAAAAAACACACACAATACAGAGAAAGAGCAGAGGGGAAAAAAAAAATCCCCCCTCTTACCATTTTTATCCCTGGTTGACTGTTTTGAAACTGTATTGTGTTCCGTAGGCAAGACAGAAGGCAGAGCGTCGTTATCCACAAAACCTACTGAGAAACGTGGCCAGATCAGCGTGTCCTGAGTTGTACTGCCTGAGTGCTGACGTGGATATGACCCCAGTGAAGGAGATGTGGCCCCGTCTGACCTCTTACCTCGCCTCCCGTCATGGCCCTACCCCTTGTCCCCGGTGTGCCTTGGTGGTGCCTGTGTATGAGGTGGATGATGGTGTGTCCCTGCCAACACATAAGAAACAACTCCTTCACCTCATACACCATAACAAGGCTAGACGATTTCACATTAAGGTAACGACAAGGATGATGATAATACCCATAATAATAATAATCTTGATGATATCACTACTAATGAAGATAATAATAATGCTTATAATAAAAATATCTTACATATCAAAATAAAAAAAGACCAACAACTATACCGGTACTTTCACACAGCCTAATAATTTTTTCACGCGACTGTACACCGAGAAACAATAAATTGGAGTCATAACAACATTACAACACACTTCCTTGTAGAATTATATCACTCTTATCCTCGTCTGGCGGCATGTGTCCTCTGCAGGTGTACATCAAGAACCAGGGTAACTCACACCTCGAGCTGTGGGAGGTGGAGCCCTTACACAATGACACCACCACCCCCACCCCCAGCAGCGCCTCCTACAGTGTTCTCTATAACATCAGTAGTTATGAGGAGTTTTGGGAGCCTGTGTTGGTTCTTCCTCGTACGGCGCCGCCCTTTGATGAGAGGTTTATGGGCTACGGCTTCACCAGGAGTAGTCAGGTGAGTGTAGGGGCATAAATAATAATAATAATAATAATAATAAACAACAACTTACTACTACTACTACTACTACTACTACTACTACTAATAATAATAATAATAATAATAATAAAAAACTATTACTACTACTACTACTAATAATAATAATAATAAAGTTACTACTACTACTACTACTAATAATAATAATAATAATGTTGTTGTTGTTGTTTTAGGTGTACCAGCTACGAGTGTTGGGGTATGAGTTCCAGATGTTAGATGAGGCCTTCCTAACACATAGTGGATTCCAGACCACTCGTTCATACACACCAACACGACATGCACAAATAGAGGTCAGTGAGAGGGTGTGGGAAAGGCAGGGAGGGAGGGAAGGATTGGAGAAGGGAGGGAGGGAGGGTAGGAGTGAGAAGGGGGGTAGGGAGGGAGGGAAGGAAGGAGTGAGAAGAGCAGGAAGGGAGGGAGAGGATTGGAGGGGGACAGAGAGGTAGGGAGAGAAGGTTTGAAGAGAGGGAAGGAGTGAGAGGAGCAGGGAGGGAGGGACAGAAGGATTGGTGGGAGGCAGAGAGGTAGGGAAGGAGTGAGAGAAGGATTGGAGAGGGGCAGGGAGGGAGAGAAAGATTGGAGAGAGGGAAGGTGTGAGAGAAGGATTAAAGAGAGGGGAAGGGAGGGAGGGAAGAATTGGAGGGAGGGAAGGAGTGAGAGGAGGGAAGGAGGGATGTATGAGAGAGAGACCTGCTCTTTTGTTTTCCATAGTTTATGTTCGTGTGTGTGTGTGAGTGTGTGTTATGAAATTACCATACCTCCGTACACACACACACACACACACACACACACAAAACCACAACTACGGTACCACTACAACCAATACTATCCATGCTACTACTACCACTACCACCACAACACACACACACACACACATACAACCACCACCACAACTACCACAACACACCACCACAACACACACACACATACACATCACCACCACTACCACAACTACATTTTCTTTTCCCCATTTTCAGATCAACAAAATTCGCTACCAGATTTTTAAAAGGGAACTTCACGCTCGCCTCGGCTTACGTCCACCCCCGCCCATCCACTTCTCAGACACACCCATCGCCCGAGCCCTCCCAGCCCTCATCTCACGTAGGGGGTCTCAGCTGGCGAGGATAATTGGTGTTAAGAAGGGGTGATGGGGTAGTGGTGTGGCGCCGGAAGAGGAGAAGGAGGGGAGGAAAGGGCGAGAAGGGAAGGGGAGGTAAAGGGGAAATAGATATATAGGTGGGACAGCAAGCACGAAGGAAGGGAGGGATTGTTGAAGAATGTAAGGGGAAAGAGAAGTGATGGAGAGATGGAACAGCAAGCACAAAGGAAATAAAAGAAAGGGAGGGACTGTTGAAGAATTGAAATAGAAACAAGCACAAAGGAAATAAAAGAAAGGGAGGGACTGTTGAAGAATTGAAATAGAAAGAGATGTGATGGAGAGGTGGGACAGCAAGCACAATGGAAATAGAAGGAAGGGTGGGAATGTTGAAAAACTGAAATGGAAGGAGAAGGTTATTGAGAGGTGTATGGGACAGTAAGTGACATAAATAAAACAACAACAAATAACTGACCTTTTATTTACACTCATGAGAAAACAAACTACATACTTAAAATATAAATAAATAGATATAGATAATAATAATAATAATAATAATAATAATAATAATAGTGAACTAACTGATCATATAGCATTTGTTTGTCTGTCTGTCTGTCTGTCTGTCTGTCTGTTTCTGCTGGCATATATTCAATTGTCTCTGTCTGTCTGTCTGTCTACTTGTCTGACTGTCTGTTTCTGCTGGCATATATTCAGTTGTCTGTCTGTCTGTCTGTATTCATTCTTCCAGTGTCTGTCTGTCTGTATTCATTCTTCCAGTGTCTGTCTGTCTGTCTGTCTGTATTCATTCTTCCAGTGTCTGTCTGTCTGTCTTGTTTTCTGTCTGTCTGTAATGTAATGAGGGATGCGTTAATTACGTTTTTGTCAGTCTGTCTGTCTGTTTTCATTCCGTCTATCTATGATCTGTCTACTAGCATCTACATAGATATAAAAATAATTAAAATAATAATAATAATAATAATAATTATTCGACAACACCACCACTACACAACCCTAAAAAGCCACCACACACAAATAAATAAAATGCAATAAATACGGGTTATGTCGTGGCAGCATTAAGAATTTCCACACATGAATCAGAAAACACACATATAGCGAAAATTATTATTATTATTATATACGGTACTTTATATATTTCTGACCACAAAAAATGCCCAGCACTCATATATTGAAGCCTTGTATTTGAATGACCCTGTGATCGTTCGTGTATAATAATTAAAGGTTTCTGTTAATTCCTCCTGACTATGCCACGAAACACACTGCTTCCATAAAGGTGTTGGTGGTTGTTGTTGTTGTTGTTTCGTGGCAATATTTAAAGGACTCCCCAACCTCCAATTTTCTTCTGACTACATCACAGGGTCCCTTTAATTAATGCCTTTCTACAATATTCTCTTTTTGGGTTCTATTTAAGGGATACAGTACTACTAAGTAATAACTCCACCAAACTAACCCACCAAACAAAATTAGTCACCTCAATGTTACCTACTTATAAAGAGTTTTGATCTGTAATTATGACATCGTATCAAAAATAGTGTACAGTCACAATTAAAAGTCCTGCACGTATCGTATATTTATATATATATATATATATATATATATATATATATATTATTTTTCGATGGAGTTTATTCATTGGCAGGAGTTTTATAACTATTGGTGGTGACTGTACACAACTATATTCAAGTGCCAGATACTAACTACAAAAACTACCTAAAGAATTCACACATACATAAATATAAACCGAATTGATATTAGTGCATCAATAAATACATGAAAAATAATACAAAAATAAATAAATAAATAAGCAAATAAGTAATACTGCCATGCATAAATAAAAATAATAATAATAACAATAATAATAAGTAGGTGGGTCGGGGAGGGAAAGAGAAAAGACAGAAGGGCTAATGTTTATAGGTTTGATTGAGGAGACAAAATATACAACAAAAATAAAATGATTAAGAAAGAGGAGTGAGTTTGTTGTCATTCAGTATCTGTCAGTTGTGTGTGTGTGTGTGTGTGTGTGTGTAAAAGGAGAAAAAAACAAGGAGAAAGGAAGAGTGAGTTTGTTGTCATTCAGTATCTGTCAGTTGTGTGTGTGTGTGTGTGTGTGTGTGTGTGTGTGTGTGTGTGTGGAAAAGGAGAAAAAACAAGGAGAAAGGAAGAGTGAGTTTGTTGTCATTCATTATCTGTGTCAGTATTGTGTGTGTGTGTGTGTGTGTGTGTGTGTGTGTGTATCAGTCAGCACCTCCTCGTTAAACAGAATAAGTGAGGAGATTATCAGCATCGTCAGCGTCTCCGTCAGTAGTAGTTGTAGTAGTAGTAGTAGTAGTAGTAGTAGTAGTAGTAGTAGTCGTAGTAGTCGTAGTAGTAGTAGTAGTTGTGTGTATGTGTGTGTGTATTTAAACAGAATAAGGTAGGAGATTATCAGCAATTATAGTAGTAGTAGTAGTAGTAGTAGTAGTAGTAGTAGTAGTTGTGTGTGTGTGTATTTAAACAGAATAAGGTAGTAGATTATCAGCGTCGTCAGCGTCTCCGTCAGCAGTAGTAGTAGTGTGTGTAGATGAGCCTGGTATCCTGACGCCAGCCACATCCTGTACGTCGAAGGGACAGGGGTACATCTCACGGCATGACCCAATACCACCGAACGTCTTGGGCTCTTCTCTCAGCCACGGTTTTTCACTCCTGCCCGGGGAGGTCACGTCAGGTCAGTCATGGGTAGGGGTTGGGGGAGGTCAAGTAGGGTCAGGTTAGGTCATGTGAGGGTGGGGGAGGTCAGGTAGGGTCAGGTTAGGTCATGTGAGGGTGGGGAGGTCAAGTAGGGTCATGTGAGGGTGGGGGAGGTCAAGTAGGGTCAGGTTAGGTCATGTGAGGGTGGGGGAGGTCAAGTAGGGTCAGGTTAGGTGATGTAGGGTCAGGTTAGGTCATGTGGGGTCGGTGAGGGTGGGAGGAGGTCAAGTAAGATCATGTGGTGTAGGTAGAGTTGGGGTAGGGCTAGGTTATGTGGGGTCAGATTAGGTCACGTGCGGTCAGGTTAGGTCAATGAGGTTAGGAGAGGTGAGTAGGGTCAAATAGTGTATGAAATAGGTCAGAATAGATGATGGGGAGTCAGGATAGGTCAAACGGATCTCTGTGGCTAAGTTGGGAGAAAAATAATTAATTAAATAAACTCATTAAGAATCAAACAGTGTAAATTAACGAAAGCTACAAGTTAACATTAAATTATAATTACACATATATACTG
>JAWQEG010003913.1:0-149436 GCA_033782935.1 Petrolisthes cinctipes | reverse complement strand
CGGGAGTAGAGGACAGGCTTGGGGGGGGGGTTGGGGGGTGCGGGTGTAGGGGGACAGGCTTGGGGGGGTTAGGGGGGTGCGGGAATAGGGGACAGGCTTTCTACCCACCCCAAGCCTATCCCCCTATTCCCGCACCCCCCAAACCACACCCCACCCCAAGCCTGTCCCCTACTCCCGCACCCCCTTAAACAATATGAAGCCTCCGACGATGGAATCTGAAAAATGGCAGTGACTCATGCTAACCCTACCGGAGAAATATGAGCCCTGCTGTTCATTACCACATTCATCTATTACACCGCGAGAAGATTAATTTGTAGATTGTACAGTTGGGAACAAAATATTCTGTTCAAAACCTAATTTTAGATACCTTACCAAAACTAGATAATGCAGAATTTCCTTCTTCGCACTTTAATATAAAAATAATTAGTATCAAATGAATCAAGTGTCAAGTGTGTACGTCAATGATCCCTATATGCTTTTATTTCTCAGTTGTTATTTAAGATTTCTAGCCATTCCAAGCAGCAATGTCGTTCATTGTACAATTATAAATAACAATCTCATACACTACGACCAGAATATATTGTGTTGTCTTGGCTTGTGCTGGGCTTTGTTACTGTCCATCAAACAACATGACCCTCGTGGGAACCTTAGTCGGGCTTAAACCTCACACAAGCAGGCAGACGCAATTAAAATACAACCTCACACAAGCAGGCAGATGAATTTAAAATAAAACCTCACACGAACAGGCAATAAATTTAAAATAAAACCTCACACAAGCAGGCAGATAAATTTAAAATACACCACAAGCCAATCGATCACACTGTCTTCTGCATGATGTCAAGGAACACGACTTTAGTATCCGACTATACACCCCCTGGACCTTCCCATGCAGCAAAACCAAACAGTGGAGACAAACACCCAATACTCGTAGTACAGTCTGGGTCAATAGTTCTCTACCTTTCCTTTGATATCTAAACCGTGTATCATCATGTTTTTTTACTGGGTCAGGATTATTGATAGAGACAGTCGGGGTCAGCTTGTAGTCCTTCACCTTTCCTACGATACTAACCCGTTGTGGAATGAATCTGTAAACCACGTGTCATCGTGTTTATTCGGGAGTGACATACAGTAGAACTCAAAATACTGGGTCAGGACTATTGATCGAGACAGTAGGGGTCACTAGTCCTTCACCTTTCCTACGATACTGACCCGATGTGGAATGAATCTCTGAACCACGTGGTGTTCAAAATACTGTGTTCATGACTATTGATTGAGACTGTACACTGCCTGAGTTCACCTCATCCCCCGACTCCATGCAACACCACCTACACCAATTACTCTTACACCAACCTCGCCTGGATTTCAACCCGATACCCTGAGAACAGGTTCGAATCGGGGCGGGCGTATACTCTGTTAACATTTGATATGGTGGAAGCATGGAGGAGGAATTTCTGTGCACTCTGGTATGTACAGTCCCGAACAAAAATAAATAGTATCGAGATGACGTCACTTCGCCACCTCTATCTTACCCAACTAAATCATCACAGACCCACAAGCTTTTCTCACCAACTGTATTGTACTGTATATTTGTACTGTATATTCCATTACCAAATAGTTTGAAAGAATCAGTATCATGTCATTTCGCTACGATTCCAGGGCCCAGGCTCGTTGCTAAGTTTCATCCAACCAATTCTACGGGGACCACACGTACGCTTCTACACACCAATAAAATGTGACACAGACAAAAACAACAACAGAGAAGCAGAGAAGAGGAAGGGAAATACACGGAGCAAAAGGTGGAAGGCGAAATAAAGAGAAAAGAAAACAAAATAAGGTAAAATGTTTAAAAGACAGAGTGAGGGACAGAGAGGTGAAACAGTAATGAGGGACAAAGATAGGCAAGGAAGCGAAGGGGAAAAAGCAAAGTGAGGGAGAAAGTGAGAAAAAGAGGAGTGAAAAACAAGGGATGAAAAGGCATTAAAAAAGAAAAAGAAAACGTGGGTATCGATACCCTATCTTTATCCTATATCCTGACACATAACCTTTACATGGGTACGTACAGTATACCTCTCGAGTCTTCAACTTCTCTCCCTCCATGTTTTCTCCTCTACCCTCCCTTCGCTTTGGTTCGTCCTCTTTTGTCAATCCTATTTCCTCAATGTTTTTATCTTTCTTTCGTCAATCACTAGTTTTCTCCTCCATGCGGTCACCTCTTATCATATGTCCTACTCTTCACACTCTGGCTTCTCTTTCTCATATACTCCCCTCTCTCTTCTCTCTTCCCCTTTCCATATTTACCTCCTCCTCTCCCACCATGTGGATGAAAACTACAGTGACGTAATCATAGACGAGGTGAAGATAACCCAATGGGAGACGAAACTGTTTGATAATTATACTTTTCACCTAAAGGTTTGTGAGTGTGTGTACTTTTTTTTTTTAATTCCCTCCATTCATCCAACCCAGCTTCCCTTTCTCTCTTCTCTCTCGACAAACCTCTCTATTTCTCTCATCTTTTTCCATCTGTATATCTCCCTTTACTTCCATCTCTACCTCTCTTCACCTCCACATCTCTCTTTATCTCCACATATATTCACTTCCACATTTCTCTCTGCATCATATCTCTTCACCTCCACATCACCAGATCACCTACCACCTCTCCTTCCCATTCCATCTTTTTCTCAAACTCCCTCTTCACTTAACTTTTCCTCACTTCCCTTTTCATATCAACAACATCCCTTCCACCATCATTCTCCCCACCCACCCCCCGTTCCTCTCACCCATGCCAACAGTTCCTCCCACACCCCATCTCATCCCTAACTTAACCCTTCCCCACTCACCTTCATCTCCCCCCTCCTCCCCTCAGACCATTACTGATAATTGACTAAGGAGCAGTTTGAGAGACAAGCCCCTCAGACGAACTCCTGTTTAGACAGTTAGTGAGACGGGTGGTGTCGTCCGTCTCTGTCTCTCTGCCTGTCTGTTTGTCTCTATACAAGCTTTCTGTTCTCTGCTTGTGTCTGCCTCTAACACTCTCTCACTGTTTTCTCTGGCTTATTTTTTTTTGTTTTCTGTCTACTTTGTTTAATTGTATCTCCGACGCGTTTATCTTTCTCACTGTTATGGAAAAGAGTTCATACCACCTTCAGAATAGAATCGGAAAACAGTGTGAAACATGACGATTGTATCACTAGTATCACTTGGAATTTGTGTAGAATAAACAGTCTCAAAACATCAGGGAAGAATTTTGCACAACTGTACTGTACAATATTTTTTACCCAGCCACAGTAAAATTATGGAAAACTTGCTTAAGTCAACTATACTTATGGTTAACTATGTATATACATGTACAGTTATTACCCTACCTGTTTCATTACGATGTAAATATTTAACAGTGTACAATACCTATAATAATATTCACGTCCATTTGTATGACACACACACACACACACACACACACACACAGATGTAAACACAATCACTCCAACACAAACAATCTCTCGACATGCACCCACACACATCATCCCTCGACAAGCACACACACACACTGTACTCATCCCCTATCCAAAAAATTAGCCTGGGAAATCATGCATGGGTCGTGGTGATAAACTGTCTGATACTTTCCTTAGTTGACAAAAACCCTCTCAGTAGATTACCCTCTCTCTCTCTCTCTCTCTCTCTCTCTCTCTCTCTCTCTCTCTCCTCTCTCTCTCTCTCTCTCTCTCTAAACGTTGCCTTGACGTTATTAATTACCTACCTCTCCCTCCTTTTCCTCCGTCTCCTCCCACTTTATTACTTACCAACTTCTACCTCCCCTAGCTATACCTTTCCTTCCTCCTTCCCTCCCTGCCTCCAACCCTTCCATCATTCAGCTCACGAGTTTCCATCTACCTCCCATCCTCCCATCTTCCCTCCGTCCTTCTCCCATTACTTTTACCTACCACTCTACCACCCTCCCTCCCTCCTCTTCTAGCTCCATACCCCTCTCACCCTCCCTCTCCCTGTCTCATGTCCCTCTCTCCCTCCCCTCCCTCCCTCCCTCCATCACTCACACCCATACCTGACTTCTGTGGCCGCTTAAAAACACTACTTTTTCATTCCGTAATAGGCAGAGAGAGGAGGGGGGGAAGGGAGGGAGGGAGGGACAGGGAAGGAGTAAAGATTAAAGGAAGGAAGGAAGGAAAGATTAAAGGAAGGAAGGAAAGAAGGAAAAATTTAAAGATAATTGAAAACATCTGTAAAGAAAGTGTAGGAAAATCAAGCAGAATACGATGAGAGAGAGAGAGAGAGAGAGAGGAGAGAGAGAGAGAGAGAGAGAGAGAGAGAGAGAGAGAGAGAGAGAGAGAGAGAGAGAGAGAGAGAGAGAGAGAGAGAGAGAGAGAGAGAGAGAGAAAATAAAGTAATAATAGAGGGAAAGGAGGAAAGGAGGGAAAGAGGTGGAGGCGGAAGGTAGACGGGGAGATAAATCTTCAAGGAGAGGAAGGGAGGGAGGGAGAGGTAAGGGAAGCAACAGGAGAAGAATGCCTGGAGGGAGGTAAGAAGAAATATTTTTGAGAAGAGGAGGGTATACAGATGGAGAGAGGGAGGGCAGGGGAGTGGAGGAGGGAGAGAGGGAGGGGGCAGGAGAGTGGAGGAGGGAGAGAGGGAGGGCAGGAGAGTGGAGGAGGGAGAGAGGGAGGGCAGGAGAGTGGAGGAGGGAGAGGGGGGGCAGGAGAGTGGAGGAGGAAGAGAGGGAGGACAGGGGAGTGGAGGAGGAAGAGAGGGAGGACAGGGGAGTGGAGGAGGGAGAGAGGGAGGGCAGGAGAGTGGAGGAGGGAGAGAGGGAGGGCAGGAGAAATGAGGAGGAGGAAAAATGTGATAAGGAATATGAAGAGAGAGAAAGAGGGAGAAATGTGAGAAGGAATATAAAGCGAGAGAAGGAGAAAGATATGTGAGAGGGAATAGGAAGAGAGAGAAGGAGGAAGAAATGTGAGAGGGAATATGAAGAGAGAGAGGAAGAAATGTGAGAAGGAATAGGAAGAGAGAGAAGGAGGAAAAATGTGATAAGGAATAGGAAGAGAGAAAATGAGAAAAAAATGTGAGAAGGAATAGGAAGAGAGAGAAGGAGGAAGAAATGTGAGAGGAATATGAAGAGAGAGAGGAAGAAATGTGAGAAGGAATAGGAAGAGAGAGAAGGAGGAAGAAAAGTGAGAAGGAATTGGAAGAGAGAGAGAATGACTGGATGATGGGAGAAGGGATCGAGTGTAGGAGGTAAAAGCTAAAGAAATAAAGAGAATGGGAGATGAAAGGGATGAAAAAGAAAGAGAGGGATGGATGGAGGGAGGGAAAGATAGAGGGGAATGAGAGAACGGATCAAGAAGGGAATGTGGGAGAGAAAAGGTACAGACAGAGAAAAGGAGAATTGAGAGAGAGAATATAGATCAAGAAGAATGAGGGGATGGAGGGAGCTAGAGTGGAGGGGAAGAGCTGCAGCATATATCTAAATCTAAAATTCATGTATAAGTCATGTTGTGTTTATGTAAGTTTTACCCTTAGTATGTGTATATCTACTGTCCGTGTACACCCAGGATGCGTACACGACTACTGTGTATACTTGGACTACTCTCTCTCTCTCTCTCTCTCTCTCTCTCTCTCTCTCTCTCTCTCTCTCTCTCTCTCTCTCTCTCTCTCTCTCTCTCTCTCAAATTACATGACATTTTACCTGGGTTAAATAAAAAGTTTAGTTATTATGAAATTATGTGCATAATACAATCATATATTCAATGAAGATGTATGTATGTGTGTGTGTCTGTATGTGTGTATGTGTGTATGTATGTATGTGTGTTTGTATAAGGGGGTCTCTGGGTATAGGTGGACTGGTGAATGTATGGGTTAAGGATGGTGTGTGTGTAGGAATGTGTGTGTGTGCGTGTTCTCTCTTCATTAGCGTACATGGTGGAATGTGTGTGTGTGTGTGTGTGGTGTATGTGTGTGTGTGTGTGTCGCGTGTATGATAACGGGGCCATGTGTGGCGCGTGTAAGTGCTATGGGGAGGAAGGGAGAGAAAAAAGAAATGGTGGCAGGAGAGGAGGGATGAAGGGAGGAAGTAAGGAAAATTATTATGCAGAGGAAGGAGGTAAGGAGTGGAAATGTAAGAGAGAGAGGAGAGAACAGAGAAAGAATAGGAAGGAAGGAAGGAATGAAGGGAAAATGGATAAAAGAACACCAAGTCAATAAATAAAAATACTATTATCAAATGAGTGAAAAATTTAATGAAGTTAGAAAAAGATAAGAGAGCAACCAAGCATTGATACCACTCAGTCATACCACTATATCCATCCATACCAACACAACCACACATGTATACCACTACATTAACCACTACTACCACTATCACCATCAGTCACACCACCACTACCACTCACGACCACACATACCAGCATAACCACAACCACTCACAACCACTTACGACCACTACCATTCACGACCACCCATACCACCACAACCACCACCACCACTTCTGCGACATCTGAGAAGAATACAGATTACAGCATCCAGACAAAGACAACCCCCAAGTGATAAGAAGATAAAGCAGCGTCATCAAATGTTATCTCGAGTGGGGCAAGGAGAAGGACCAAGAAAAGGAAGAGAACCAACCAAGTAGCCAGCCAGTCTTAACTTTCTTTTTTAAACACTGGTGCTTGGAGGTGATAAAGAGGGTCGTCGTCGTCGGCTTATGATGTATGTATGTGTGTGCTGGTGTGTGGTGGGAGAATAATTATACTCACATACATACATGGAGGAAGGAAGGAAAGAATGGATGGATAAAAGAATGAATGGATGGATAATTGAATGGATGAATGAATGAATGGATGAATGAGTGGACGAATAAATGAATGAATGGACGAATGAATGAATGGATGAATAATTGAATGGATGAATGAATGAATGAATGGATGGACGAATGAATGAATGAATAAAAGAATAGATGAATAGATGAATGAATAAAATAATGGATGAATAAATGAATGAATAAAAGAACGGATGAATATATAAATGAATAAAAGAATGGATGAATATATAAATGATTAAAAATGGATGAATACATGAATGAATAAAAGAATGGATAAATAGATGAATGAATTTACGTATTATTGAATGAACGAACGAGTCAATGAAGGACTGAATTAATAAATAACTTAATTAATGTATCTATGTATATATAGATGAGCAGTGTGTACGGACGAACTAATTAATGTATGAATATATAAATGAGAATGATTCAGTGTTATGTATATATAATTTATGGTACCGTAAAAAAATTTAATCACAAGTTAACAAACATCCCTAATACATTAATAAACATAGATGTGAATACAGGACAGGATAGGATAGAGGCAGAATTGTGCAAAATGTGAAAGTGAAAGACTAAAATATATTGAATAACAGCAGAGAGAGAGAGAGAGAGAGAGAGAGAGAGAGAGAGAGAGAGAGAGAGAGAGAGAGAGAGAGAGAGAGAGAAGATGGGGGGTGGAGAAGGGAGAGCCATTCGTCTTCTGCCACACACGAGGAGGGAGAGTGAGTGCGTTTTTCTGTGTGTGTCTGTTTGAGTGAGAGCTTGACTGTGTGTTTGTTTAGTCACCAATGTGCAGTGATGCGAACGCGTGTCTGAGTGGTCACTGAGTGTGTGTGTGTGTGTGTGTGTGTGTTGACAAGCAGCGAGTGCATGGGTATACTGTAAATGCTTTTGTTGTATGCTTGACTTGAGTGCCTGTGTTGTTGTTGTTGTTGTTGTTGTTGTTGTATATATGGTTAGCTGGGTAACAGAGAGTTTTTAATGAGTGAATGCATGTCTGGGTGAGTCAAGTAAAATTAATGTAAGTGAGATATTGCGTATCTTATTTAAGCCTAAGATAGAACATAAAAAAGAGGAATAGAAAAAGGAAAAGATAAAGAAACACGAATGATGGGATAAGAGGGAAGGAATGCCAGGGTGTGAGGAGGAAAGGAGGAGGAGGAGGAAGAAGAAGGGGGCTAAGAAGACAGGTGAGGGGCGAGTGTCAGAGAGGGGGTGACGGGGGAAACAGGGGGGGGGGGGGGGTGCAATACCACAGAGAAGGAGGAGAAGGTGGGGAGGGGAAGAAACACTGTACACTCATTTTATTTCATTGATCGTGGCTTTTTCGGTAAATGAAAAGCAATACAAGACAAATTACTCCAAAAGATTACACAACAAAGTACTTATCTGCAACATACATATAAAAACTAGAATGTATAAGCAAAACGTGTATCTAAGGTCATATCACTTGGAACAGAATCGGTGCATTTACTCTATGATAAACAAACAAAAAATCCCTAATGTAGAGACATGTAAATTAAAAAAGTGCCACTGAAAGAAGAGAGGGAGAAGAGAAGCCTAAACGAGGGAGGAGGGAAGGGGAAAGTGCTGGGGAGGTGGTGTGGCACTATATTCTGACACCAGGGAGGTTGACTATGCCACATTCCCTAGTTGAGGCATGTGTGTGTGTGTGTGTGTGACAGGAGGCAAAGTATAGCATGTATATATTATTTTCTATATTTCTCTCTCTCTCTCTCTCTCTCTCTCTCTCTCTCTCTCTCTCTCTCTCTCTCTCTCTCTCTCTCTCTCTCTCTCTCTACGAAACATTAGGAGACTGCATGCATGGTTCACCCAATCACAAAATATATGTGTGTCAACCGAGGCTAAGAGTGTTAAAATTCCTACCCTATACTCTGTCATACTAGATTCTGGCTGGCCTTTCTCCCATCCATCATCTCAAAATACCGTCCCTTTTTCCTTCCACCACCAACTCTCCCAGATCTTTCCTGCTCTTTTTGCCACTTCATTCCTCACTTATCTCGTCATTCCTTTCCTTATCTCCAACACCACCTATCCCATACCTTCCTGCCTTTCACTACTTCATATCTCCGTCACCTCACCATCGCATTCCTTCCTTTCACCATCGTCCATCCCACCCTACCCTTTCCTCATACTAACTTTTCCTGCCCTATCCTATCCAACCATCCATTACCACCCTTTAAATACTATCTCTTCCCTACCTTTCCTACCCAATCCTATACCCAACCTTTCCTTCAACCCACCATCACTCCTATTCACTCCTTGCTGATGATCCTCCACGCTTGGTCTATCTATCTATTCTCTTCCATTCTTTCATTTATACTTCAGACGGTGTTGTGAGGAAGGAAGACGTTACGTAGACAGGTCACAATGGATGAAGATAAAGAAGTTAATGGGGTTAAAATACGTGGTTGAGAATGGCTTAATGTTTATGTTCTACTGAGCTCTTTATATTTATCAACCCACCATATCAACATACCTATCTCTTCTTCTTGTACACCATGGTTCATATGACCCTTTACTACTTCTTCCCATCACCGCAAGCACTTACCTCTAGACTCCCTCCTTCCCCAACGCTCCTTGATTTCTTCTCTCTGTCTTTAACCTTCCCATGTTACTCCTTCTTCCTGTACTACCAATCTTTCTAGTTTTTCCTTATTCTCCTTCCTCAAGCCATTCCACAACCACTTCTACGTACATACATACAGTACATACATTCCACTATCCACATTCCCTCGACCCCATCAACCCCTCATTCCTCAACCACCCCTTCCTTTATTTCATACACCCCAATACCTTTTCCTCTACACCAACACGTTATTCTATCCCCCATGCTTCGTTCCACCACCCGTCATTCCTCAACCCCTCACTCCCCAACCTCCATTCCATATACCAAGCACCTTCCCTAGACATCAACACTAATTATTCTCTACCTCTGTGTCCTTGCTTAGTTAATCCCATGCAACCCGTCACTCCCCAACTATCCTCCTCCCCCATTCAATATACCCAACACCCCTCCATCTACAGCAACACCCTATTCTTTCCCTCATGCTTCGTTCTACCACCCCCAACCCGTCACTCCCCAATTAACCTCCTCCCCCATTCCATATACCGAAAACACCCCTCCTCCCCCTCAGTAACTCCCCCATTCCATATACCGGTATCACCCCTACTTCCCATCTCCCCAACCAACCTCCTCCCCCATTCCATATACCAAAAACATCCCTCCTCCCCCTCAGTAACTCCCAAACCAACCCCCTCCCCCATTCCATATACCGATATCACCCCTCCTCCCCCTCAGTAACTCCCCAACCATCCCCCCTCCCCCATTCCATATACCGACATCACCCCTACATCCCATCTCCCCATCCAACCCCCTCCCCCATTCCATATACCGATATCACCCCTACTTCCCATCTCCCCAACTATCCCCCTCCCCCATTCCATATACCGATATCACCCCTACATCCCATCTCCCCATCCAACCCCCTCCCCCATTCCATATACCGATATCACCCCTACTTCCCATCTCCCCAACCATCCCCCTCCCCCATTCCATATACCGATATCACCCCTACTTCCCATCTCCCCATCCAACCCCCTCCCCCATTCCATATACCGATATCACCCCTACTTCCCATCTTCCCAACCACCCCCCTCCCCCATTCCATATACCCCCCCCCTCCCCTTTTCTGTACCTGGAGAGAGGGGTGTAATGAGAGGGCAGGGGGTCATTAAGGAGCCCAGGTACCCACCCAGATACCGCCTAATGATGGGGTAGGGTATAAGTGGGTCCCTCAGGTAGGACAAAAAACATTATTAATATTAGTAATTAGCTCTATATATTAACACGCCCGCTGCTACACAAGGATGACTACTACCACCACCACCATAACAACAACCACACTCCAATTACTGCTACCACTACTACCATCCTAAGATCCGTCCGCTACCTCCAGCATCGATATTATTATCAGTGTTTCTATCGCAGTTCTATATAATGTAACTGGTTCAATAATCTATCACTACAATCATCACAAACAATTAAGGCCCAAGCAGAGGTACCTTCCCCTGCAAAAGAACAAAAACAAACAAAAAATCACAAACAATATTACTACCACAACTATTAATGCTATATATCCTCACTATTATTACCACAGTTATTACTACTACAGTTATTAACAATAGCCCACTATTATTACCACAATTATTACCAATCACACTATTATTACCACAACCAATACCAGTACCACTATTACTACCACAACCATTACTACTCCCAATACTACTACACATACCCACAACAGTTACTACTACCACCACTATAACACACTTGTCACTATCCAAGACTCGGCTACGGTACTCTAACAATTGCTACTCTCACCACTTAGTACTATATTACTGTTCCACACTTTATTCTTTGGTTGTCATCCTTCCCGTAAACTATCATACTTATGTAAGCTAATTCATACTTATGTAGGCTAATTGTATGCTCTTTATTGATTATGGCCTTCAACATTTCCATCGAAATCTCATAAGGATTCGAACCTGATATGATAATTGTACTCTTTACACACCTCTATCTGCCTCGCCCTCGGCAAGCGTAGAATTGGATTTCCTGGCTGTGTTCTCCCTTAGTGGAAAGGTTAGTCCTGTAATGTACAGTTGGACACATGAATGGGTGGTACAGCCCAAGTAAAAGATGGTCAATTTATCCCAATATCAAGTTTCTTAGTGCCAAATAGGAGACATCAGGGGCAGAAGTCAGTATTGAGGATGGTAATAAAAAGCAAGTACCTGATAATATACACTGGTTACTCAAATGGGACAAGTATCTTTCACCTGGGCTATACCACCCATTCATGTGTCCAACTGTACTAATGAATGGACTATACATATACGATACCAGTGTAACCATTCCTCGCATTATAATCACCAACAACATCTCACCCATTATCAGACCACTGTATGTATGGTATAACCAGGCCACCACCATTTTCACAATAACAATCACCACCATCACTCTTCCAACTAACATGACAACCACCATTAAAACAACTCCCATCATTGCAAACACGGCCATGTAGATTCATTATCAGAACACCATTACTACCACTACTCTAATCACTGCCACCACTACCAACAGTTTGAAGACTATATACCAACATGACCACCTTACTCACTCTCACTTCCACAGTCACTACTCAAACAAATACTGAAACTATACCACTATAAACATTTTCCAACATTGGTTCTTCCAAAGTATGCTAGAAAACAGGACCAGAAGAGCAAAAATAATGGTGTTATGTTGCTTGGAATAGTTTGGAGGATTCAGTTGCTCAAGAATTACCAACACAAAACTCCCTCCTTAAGACGACCCCTCTAGAACCACTCCTCCTACCAATATGACCATCACCACCATCACTATAGTACTTTCGCTATCACGACCACCATCACCACTATCATTTGCCTTATCCCATCACCCGACCCATCCCACCCAAAACTACCCTTGCCTCTGACAGTGACCCTAACCCCACCACTACCTCTTTCACTATACAACAAGTACCGTACATTATACTCACAGTGATAGACTTAGTAACTACACAATCAATACACACAAATAATACGCTATAATGAAAACTCACGTCGATATACAGTATAATACTATAATATTCTTCAGTTACACACACACACACACACAAACACACACACTGAGAGCAGGTGGACTTTTCACGTTAAATGGACACTAATGGTTATTCATAGACTCATGATACATAAATAATTAATCAACTTCTACCAATACTGTGAAATTTCTCTATTTGTATTTCCTCCCTTATCAAACATGGCTTTTATCCTTATTGGCTTTTTATCCTGTTTCCAATTATAAACGAGGGAAAGGAAGAGCGGTGGTAGCCTTTTAAATGTCCAACCCTAGTGTTAATCACCCCCTATACGTTGATGGCTTAGATATGAGAGAACCTAGCTACGGGGTACAACACTTCTGTTAGTTATCTGCATGAACTTCTCTGTGTTCTATATATTGTTACCATTACGGAATTACTATCTCTGTACCACTAACACCATCACAGCCAGCCATCTAACTATAACCCCAATCAACAGTTTTCCCTTCATCCTATGCAAAACACTGTTACCACTATCAACCACATCTACCTCCCCTAAAAGAAAAGCAATCTCCTCCCATTACACTAACCCCCATCGACCACATCTACCATCCCTACCAGCAAAGCAACCACACAACCACATTCACCAACCAGCTTTCTCCATCGACCACATCTACCATCCCTACTATCAAAACAACCAACCATTAGCCATTAACCATTTTAAGAACCCTGTGATGTAGTCAGAAAATTGGAGGTAAGTGAGTCCTTCAAATACTGCCACGAAACAACACCTATATGGAAGGAGTTTGTTTCGTGGCATGGTCAGGAGGAATCAAAAGCCTCCAATTCTCATACACGATCACAGGGTCCTTAAGTTCTTCCCCATCATGGTATATACAGTATTATGTTATACATCTCTGATAACTTTCAACCTTTCCTCTCACCACCATCGACAGGATAACCAATCATTCACTAGTATGAACCACAACTACCACCATCACCTGCATAACCATCAGAGTTTTACATTCATCCAACAGAAAATTCCGTTACATTTACCAGCAACAACTACCACTACCAAACACTACCACCCTTGCCACCACCATACCACCCGTCACCACCACCACAACCACAACAACTACTACCACCACCACTACCAAAAACTACCATCCCTGTCACCACCAGCATCTCAACCACTTTTACTACCACCACCACTACCAAAAACTACCACCCCTGTCACCACAACCACTACAAATACTTATACTACCACCACCACCACCACTACTAACACTACCAAAAACCACCAACATCCCTGCCACCACCACCACCACCACCAGCACCACAACCACTACTGCTACCACCACCACCACCACTACCAAAAACCACCATCACTACCATAAGGACCACCAAATAACCACATGCAATCCTGATTTTTTCCCCTTCCATCCTGTTTGTAAAAGTCCATTATTTTCCAACACTAACTTCGTCCTGTACAAATAATCCAAAATTATACGGTTTTTGTCACACTTTTTTTCACCCAAGGGTCAGGAAGGCGAACCAGCAGGTAGTTAGGAGGGGGGGGGGGAGTGTGTGTGTGTGTGTGTGTGTGTGCTCCTTCCTACCTAAAATTTTAAGTCTGTCAACAGCTGTATTTTAAGCCTCTTTAATCTAAACTCTTTCTTTATATCTTCAGGGGTAGTAATTTTGGGCGGGCATCAAGTGAATGAGCTATAATTTGCAGAACAGAAGCAAATTAGTATATATAAGACATGCAAGGAGCTTTAAATTTAACTTTCTAATAACTACACAATCCAAGTTCGCAATAAGAGGTACGAGTAGCATACAGGATAATTTTCTGCTGGTACTTAGGACATCTGTATCATAAGATGGGCAACTAATTCCACCTCGCCGGAAGAGCAGCAACACATTACAAGGGATTTACAAGAGGGAAGGTTTGTTGGTTTTTTTTTACACCGGCTTCCCCCCCTACTGTGTCTTAATCCTACCCCTGTTCACCGTCCCCTTGCCCTGCTTTCCTCCACCTTGCTCCATCCTCTGCCATCCACCTATACTCAAACTCACTCCCTGTTTTCATATCATAAGTAGCCTAGGTATGTACTATCAAAGACAAAAGTCGTGTCGTTAAATTTGGTGGAAACATATGGTAAAGAGCTAACCATACTGGGCATGGACGTTATTGTGGTGGGGTTTTCATTATGTTTCACGAGTTATATCAAATCATCGGACAAGACAACGACACGACTTTTGTCTTTTATAGTACACACACACACACACACACACACACACACACCTGCATGTACTGTATATTATCTGGACAATAGACCCTTTCATTTTCTGAAGAAGAAAAAAAAATCCTCTCAAGCAGACATGTATTATAACTTTGAAAAGTTTCATCTCTTTAATGAACTCCCTTTTGTAAAGCTAATGTGTCGTCCCAGTATATAATAATGTCCTTGTTCCCTTTGTTTCCTAAGAATTTCTCACAGCGTTGAAAAGTCATCGGAAAAAAGTGTTATATTCTATAATTAACATATACATTATTATATTTAGAAATAATATGTATTTCAAACAATCCTCGTATATAGAGATCAACAATATTTATGAACATGAGCATTTATTTTATTTTATTAGTTTTTATGTATGCAGCTGTATCTAGTAGCTCTTACATGAACATTATTCTTGAACTGAAAAACTTAAATGAACTGTGTCTTTTGATGCACATGAAGAATTTCCTGTAGTTTCATTGCCTGTTTTTGGTAGCATAATGAAATCAAGTTAAATCAGTAAGTAGAAGAATGGCTTACTTTACTTAACATTGCAAAATCAGTCAAAGAAGCAAAAGAGGGAGCCATCTACTTGCAAGAAAGTGACTTTAAGGAGTAAACGTTACCACCACTCCTTTCTGGATGTTGGTTTGCTCTGAGTCTTGTACAGTACAACAGATACGTTAGTACTTATTGGATCCAGGTAATGTGTACAGTACATACGTTGGGGTTTCGGAAGTCCTGCCCTTTTAAGTGTTTCACTACAATGTTCGCATTGATAATAATAAATCGAATCACTACTATTGCTGCATAGCTTACGAAAATTGTATGACTACATTTTTTTTTTTTTTTTATGAAACTTTTGGAGATATTAATTTTATTAAATAAATAATTAGTGGATTTTGTTCAAGTAAATGTACACATACACCAACTTCATGGTGGTCATAACTCAATTTCGCCAAAAATCGAGTTACGCCTGTATGTCTCGGTAGGGACGGATTATGGGCGACCATCAATAGCAAAGCATAATCTGTACGGCTCTTCAGTGCTGCACCTCTACTCCTAAAATAATATTGTAGTTACGGTATGCTACATTATTAAGCAAGTTACAATATAAAGTATGGAAGGAAGCTAATGGTCGAAGGCAACATTAGCTTCAAAAAGTTTATTTGTACCCAGCCTGGACGTAATGCTAACGAGTACATACCTCAAAGTACAGTACTGTATGTAACATATCCTAGTGAAGAGACTGGTGGGAGTGTTGAGAACTTGATATGGATCATTTGTTAGTGTGTCCTTCCAATAAATATATTGAAATACCTAAGGGTACAGGTACTGTACCTCGTAGGTACTCGGTACGTGGATTTAAAAATAAATTAAATCTAATCACTCGATAATCTCAACCATCAGAGAATAGAAATGTCTATGTGCGTTCTTGGTTATATTTACCTATCTGCATATCATAGCATAGCCATAGTTGTAATTTACATATACCAATTTACCTTTGTATAAATTGTTAATACTGCTTTTTAAATAATTTATCAATACACTCATTTTCTCATGTTACAAGACAGTTAAATAATGATCATTACCATACACTTCATTATATATATACTTGTATTTGATGGGCGAGAATAAAATAAAATTGATCATTATTATAATTTTTGTCGTGAATTTGTTCAGGCTGGATGAAACTATAAAATTAATTAAGGGACTTTCGGTGCCTATGCAAGAGCTTGTGGGGAGAGGGGGGAAGCTGAAAATTCCGTGGACTTGAAAGGAGTGAGTGAATGTGTGACCATTTAACTGGGTATGTATACTATCTCTCCCTCTTGTATATACTGTAGTATGTCTGTTACTGGCTGATGGCATTGCTCCATCCCTACGTACCAATAGAGCCACCCACTACTTAAAAAAAATAGATATTGATGATACTTTATAACTCTCTCTCTCTCTAACGGCTATTGGTGAAAATATATGTATATAGTTAGCTAGCTAACTCTCTATAAGACGGGCTTCCAAACAGCTGAAACAGTTTGTCTTTCCCAGAGTACACCAAAGAATGGTCACCATACTAAACAGCAGGTTAACAATTTCATATTAATTAATTAGTAACGAGTGATAGCTTAACGGTTATAAATTAATAACTCACTCAGTAGCCTACTTTTTCTTTTTCGAGAGGGTCATAAAACACCCCCGTATGTAGTTAATATTCCGAGACGTCACTTTTGAGTTACTTCAAGCATTATTTATTCTCTCTCATTTCATAAAAACTTTGTTGGTTTTATTTGTTTTGTTTGTGTGTGTCATTCATGCATGCATGTATGTGTATTTTTGTGTCATGAGCGGGAATCGCCGCCACCCGGCCAGGATATAGGGCCCTTATGGGATGATCATCAACAGCAAGGCATAATCATAAAGACTGTTCAGTGTAAGAACTCCAATGACTCTTGTTAAGCATCTCCCTATCATCATTCTGCATTATATCCATTACTCATGAATGGCAAAAAACACCTGTATAAATTGTAGTTAATATATGAAATTCAAAAGTCTCTTTTTTAATGAAATAAGGCGGGTATTAAACTCGTTATAAATGCTAAATATAGTTTTCCGAAGTAGCCCCTATTTATGAGATGACGTTTTTTCTTTCACCTCTCTGGCCATGAAAGAAAACGTATACTGCATAAGTATATTATGAAGCCTACGATTTGTGTATTCTTTTTGTTCCAATATTTACAATGTATATAACTATATAATATATATGCCGACATGCTTGTGAGAACTTCTAGCATTTGTTACTATGTGGGTCTAGTCAGTTGAGTAAGTCATCGCTTAACTACTATATAATACTATAACCTATCGATAACTCCATCAGAGATCCTTGTATCATTAAATTATCTTCAGGGATTCAACGTAACAGTAGGAATTAAATGACAACAAGCAGGAAAGGTAACAGCAAGGCAGATCGATGTGTGATTATATTATGGAGTTGATCGGTTCTTCCTCTTATAGACTCGATCTGATGTGAAGATTCTTCTATGTAACACTATATGTTAGAGAGTAACATATAATTATAGTGTCCTAGCGATGTAATGCAATAATTAGGCTTATTAGACGAATTGTTTCCCCGCCTCGTAGAAATTTTTAGTAGGTTATGTAAATAAGATATATAGGAAGTAAAGTTTTACCTCCTTTTGAAATCTTTGTTGAATATACAGTATAGCTTATCTAAACTAATGTGAAAGTGGAACAAGGTGTTATGAATTATCTGAAGAAATAAGCAAAAAATATAAGAACTAACCTCTGTTTAATGTTGCTGGGATAATGGAGGCTCTGCCAATATTTAGCCACTCCCATTCAATTCACCATATCTCTCCTATTGTGCTTCCGTTTCCTTTGTACTTGCTGTCCTACATCTCTATCATCTTCTCCCTCTTCCAGCATGGTCTTCCAGGCTTATAGCTGTCTTTTTCCATCTTCAGATCTAAACCTGTCAATATTTAGGTTACAGTAGGAAATATATGTTCCTATCAATTAATATTAAAAGTTTCTGTTAGCATCTGATATTTCCAAAGTGGACAGCATTAGTTCCTTACATTCAGAAGCAAAATGTAATCTCCAGACTCTCGTTCATCAACATAATACTGTACTGTATTTTGATTTTTGGTTGAATAGTGAGAATGATGTCATTGGGGTGTTTACAAAGATTGCCGTGCCGAGGTCCACGAAAATTCTTCCATCACAATTGTTGCCAAGATATCTATTTTCACGCATCGTTTGGCTACTTACGAGGTGCTATAAAATAGTATTGTATTTGGACTTTCATTCTTAATTGCAATACAATATGAATATAACACGTTTGATTGTACAATAATTAATGCAATATGAAACTACAACGTATATGAAAAATCTGATGCAACAC
Organism: Petrolisthes cinctipes; assembly: GCA_033782935.1. NCBI lineage: Eukaryota > Metazoa > Arthropoda > Malacostraca > Decapoda > Porcellanidae > Petrolisthes > Petrolisthes cinctipes. Next base: position 130,758 of record JAWQEG010003913.1, on the reverse strand, counting down.
AAGTGACTGGATATCCTGCGTGAGAAAATAGTATGATTTGTTTTTGGAGGGGAAGGGAATTGGTTACCAGTGATATATTGCCGAAAAAGTTCTTAGATAATATGAGCATGACATGATTAATGTATATTTCACCTATCTTGACTATGTCCCAAGAATAAAGATGCTGCAAGCAGTATATACTGTATTGTCATTTCGGCTTAATTAAAGGAGTTGAGTATCACTATTGGATGGAATTGTTCATATTCACTAACTTTGTTGCATACATTGTTGTCATACCAGTTAGAGTTCAAATAGGTTTTCCTCTATTTCAAACAAGACTGAAATATAGAATGGTATATTATATGGCTACTTTTAGGGATCTATTGGAGTTAGTAACACTGACTACACCCACAGGCCACAAAAAAGTCGACGTCAGTGTTGCCAGGTACAGGGAAATTTATCTGTTTTAGAGAATTTAGAAGTCCTCACAGGGAAATCATATCAAGATTGTCAATAGTAAACAGGGAAATTTTTACCAGACGAAATACCAATAAGGCAGTCAATGTTCAAGAGTAAACAGGGAATTATTGAGGAAAAAAGGGAAACTGGGGAAACTTTATCAAGCAGACCTGGCAACACTGAGGCGACGATCAAGCAGACCTGGCAACACTGGTCGACGTAAAAGAGTGGAGACCGTCAGTCACCGTCTCCTCCAGTTGACACCTAATAACATTATATTTTTGTGATTTTACATATACTTAAAAATACGGGTTAGACTTCACTGAGTCTTCAACTAGAAAATTGTGAGTATAACACTATAACACCGTAAACCTTGATTTATTTACATTCAAATACATAACCTGCACAAGGAACTAACCGTATGTTATGATGATTATCCTATGTTTAAGTAATAATAATAATATGCAGAACTTGATCGTCAAACCTTTACTATTTGGTGTTGAATTTTATATATTTATACAATAAAATAATTACAACCCCAGGTAATGTTGTAGAAGACCATAAAGCATTGAGGTGACCGAAGCAGTCAACTAGTTACAGACAACTTATGCAATACAACAATAACATCAAACTGCATGACTTGTTATTATTTGCTCCTTTTTATACACTGAACCATAACATTATTTCACAATATCAACCACGTTTTTCACCTTTTAGGGCAGATAGGCCTATGTATAATTCAAGTTTACATACAAAACTGGCTGCCAGGATACCAAATAATGTTTTTAGTAAATTGTATTTATGTAGGACTTAGTCTAGGATTCAAAATTTCTTTGGTAAATATTGAATGAATTACCGTTATTGCGTACGGTTTTTCTACCTTCATTACCTACTTATTCAGACAATTCTAAGACTATTTTCTTCTATGGCATTTCCTCCGCAAATGCCCCATTTCCAAGATAGGGCATATTCAATTGGGGCATTTTGAAATTAGCCTGACCTTACCTAACCTTAACCAACCTAACCTAGACTGCATCAGACTACCGGGACCTAACCTGGGCAGACTACCGGAACCTAACCTGGGCAGACTACCGGAACCTAACCTGGGCAAACTACCTGGAAATAATCGTGATAAAGTACAATAAATGACTTGGGCAAAATACTGGGACTCAGCCGGACCTGGCAACACTGCTGCAAAACGGTAATTCTTTCAATAAATACCATTTCTTTATCCAGCCTTCATTTTGCATTTTGTCAAGTTTTACATGGTGTACACGTGAATCCGTGAGTGATAAATGGATTTAGTTGCATATCCCCTAAAAAAAACAATTGCATTTGAATTGGGGTAGCCTCGGTCCAATTAGGTTAGGTTAGACCAGGTTGGTTTGTTGGGCTGCAAGAAATCCTGAATAGTGATATTTAATGTCATTATAGATTTATGCAAAATATCAGCAAAAATTAGTAGGTGGAGCTCTAATTAAGTTAAATGTTTATTGTTCCTATTAAACTCCTTTATCCATTACTTATACATTTAGTGGTACAGTATATTATCATTATATAGTCTTTCCGGTAAATATTGAAAGAATTACCGTTATTAAGTACGGTTTTTCTACCTTCATTACTTACTTATTTAGACCATTCTAAAACTATTTTCTTGTATGGCATTTCCTCCCTACCGTCTTTCCTCCTTTCCTTCTTGCTTTTAGTGGTGATTGTTATCAGTTTTATTAATTTATCTTAACTTGCACCTCTAAATTTTACAATACTGCAGGATGTATACAGTAGACCTATGATGTTGTATTCAAGTACTTTACTAGTCAAATACCGTAACTTATGCGATTGCTGATCTAATTACGTAACTTAAGATTATCTTCTGTTTTGCCAGCCATGTACCAGCATGTATGCTTCATTCTTTCTCATAGGATTTTCTGGAGATAAATTTCAATTTCTTTATGACTCACTTCTGCTAATTATTATCTGTCAGCTTGTATTCCCATTTCAGTCTACCCTCTCCTCAGGTAGGCTATTGCAGTAGAATATTGTAAAACGGGTCTAGATTAATTTTTACTCCCCCCACCAAGGGTTCCTATCACTTATATTTTAATACTGAACTGCATTGACTTCAATAAAGAATCTGTGTAGCTAGTATCCGGTCCCGTTGTTGGAAATTACGTTGCATTGCAGAGTAGTGGTAGTGGTGACTCTTATCATCTTAATGAACCAAGAGCAATATCATAAATAGCAAAATTATTCTTTATCTATGTTGCTACCCAACTCTACCACTGTAAATTATCTGTTTAAGCAGCAAACCTCTCTGCAGGGTTTTAAGACGTATATATCTTTAATTTCTTGTATTCTCAGACATACGATACTATCAATAATTCTTACAGGACTGTATAAATGAAGGATATGTAACATTACTTTAATGTTTGTAATTTGAGCACTTGTGAATTCACATGAAGATATAGCACCCATGTGTAACAAACACACCATATTATTATTATTGTTAAGGTACTGTATTATTTGTACTGGTCCATTTATTACTCTCTTTTACAGTTTTAAACAGTATACTGCAGAGGATATAATTACCATATGCCATCACTATCAATTTGAGCATGACGGGTAGTGAACTTGCTGTTATTATATTCTCAGATCTTAGAAAGATCGCTCTTGTTCAGGTTATGTTCTTTCAAGGTTCAGTAACATGTAAGATGCAGGATATATATATATATATATTCTCAATACCTAGCAATATAAAATGACATAAAATAATATATACTGTATAAGCAGACTGACTAGCAAAGTATTTGTGCACAGTTTTCTCAAACTATGACACAGCCAGACACAACTTATAAATACAGTATGGCTGAGATACTGTATATGCAGCTCATCCCCACATGTGTCACACCTGTTTTCTGATACTGTACGTGTGCTTCTTAGAGCAACATAGCAATTTTTTTTTTTATATATACAACTGAACCGTAATGACTGCCGCCCTGAACCTAATTGGTACTGAGAGGCAGATATTTAATTATTTTTTCTTATAATCTGTCTATCTCCTTTGGTCGAATAAACTCTCCATTTATAATAACAGTATAGGCTAATTATCAAGGTTATTTAAAATACAATGCAGGTTGTCCTCAAAAACTGCATAAGTTGTTGGAGACCAGTTTTTGCTTTTAACTGAATTCTTTACCGTATATCCATTATTTTATGAATTAAGAAGACAATACCAGTACTGTACAGAAACTATCAGAACTAAAATTGGTGATTCATAGCTTCTGGAAGAAATTTTTATAATAATGTGAAGAGACAAGAAGAATATAAAGAAAAACCGAGAACAGCTAAAAGAAAACAGCCGAAGGGATACCGTATGAAAGCTATACAATACCAATACATATATATATATATATATATATATATATATATATATATATATATATATATATATATATATATACTCAAAATAAATCTGACCTGATCTATTAATGATATGTACAGGATTAAATATTTTTCAGTTGTATAGTAAAAAACGGACTGTATTTTGTGAATGGTAAGATGCACTTCCTATTTTTAATATTTAATAATTCCAAGACTAGTGTTATGGGTATGGCACTGATTCAAATCAACCTCATTAATTACAAGTATTTCATTTTGTATATATATATATAATTTTAATGATCTCAAATAATTATATATAACAATGCTGGCACTATAAAGTACTTATACTTTATATATAACATACTTTACTGCAGTGTCTGTAAGGTACCAGTAACTTGATATTCAGTAATATCATGATATACTTACTTTCCAACAGAGCGTGAGAAATATAATACTTTTCACTTGCAGTTCAAACCAATCAGTAATTTTCCGCCTAAATTCCCCGTCCCCCGGGTGACTCGTTTCAAGCGTGACAAAGTAATTGCTAAAAAAAATGAATAATAGAAATTACTAAACTAAAGATAAATTATCTCATATTCCCAATAAGTGCTCTACTTACGTGTTTTGTAATAATTTACATAGCCACGAATCAATACCATTGATGCATTATAGGAAAAGTTTATAAATACAGTCGATGCCAACCAAAGTGGCTGAAAAACGAGCCTTTAAACTAGCCACTTTTCAGTGGAGTGTGGACGGTGGCTGCCACTATTTGGTGGTGAGATGCTGTGAACACCCCAAGGATAATAGACACCCTGCACACGGGCCACTTTCTGTAGCAACCACAGGCAGTTTTATCATAGATGTCGTTGAGGTAGTGTGCTTTATCGCTTGGCTCCACAAAAAACTAGGGGCCGTATTCAAGAACATTCACGATATATACGATGGCGTTATACTGATACGACGACTCCATAGACAATAAAGAGGGGCCATCGTATGCACCACAGAGGTTCTTGCATACGGCCCTAGAAGTCTTACATGGCTTGGCGTTTCTCCGCTTCAAATATCTCTATATGAGTCAATAACATTATACCGTAGCCTTTGTGGCTAACTACAATCAATTATAGTCAACAATGCCAGATCGTCCACCACAACACTGCCACCAACAAGTGGCCGTGTGCAGGGTGTCATTTCAATTAACGGTAGGCTCGGTAGCCTATGTATCACGGTGACGTGGTGGGTAAAATGGACCCGATCATCATTTTTTCTGGCTACCACGAGTAAATGGCTCGTGTGAGTGCTTACATAGAAACACGCGTGTTTCATTTCTCGCCACGAAACGGTGGCATCTACCGTCCACTGAAAAGTGGCCTGTGTGCGGGGTCTTATCGTTATACAGTATCTGTGCTAGTTATCGTGCCAGCCAAAACATGCTAATATAGATTGACATTTCTATACTTGATTTAATTTCGCAGTTCATTCTGTCTTTACAATTTTCTAAAGATCAAATAATGTCTTTATTGTGACGTGTATGGGAATTTGGTACTGCTAAAATGCAGAGTAACTGAACCATTTCAATTTTAATAACGAAAACTTGAGAGGGAAATGCTTTAGGTGACAGGGTTATTAAATTGTGCACAAAAATGGATAGTAGTTTCTTAAATGAAATTCTTTACCAATCATAGGAACATCATAATATACACTTATTATTAGCCTACCCCATATAGTTTTAGAGTTTGAAGTAGTGATTATGATGGTGATATGAATCTGTTTGTTGTATCAGGAAAGATATGAGGTTTTTCCAGCAGGTTTGAGGTGGAATGTCCAGTCAGAGGTTTCACGTTCATAGTTTGAAACTCAGTCATATTATTCATTCTCTTTAAGTATTTATTTTTATACTTGTTCAGTGAAAAATGTTCAGCATTAGGAATTTTCTAACCGGAAGGAAAAATATTTGTATTTTTTTTTTTTCACCTTTTTTTTTTAAGTGTTTAATGAGCGATGCAACTTTACATGATAGTACTTATCATTTAAATACTATTAGAATGGCGTAGAATAATTTGTTTGCACATTAATATAACCAATATAATTTGCACATAGGCTTTCAATTGTTCATGTGTTCAAGAGAGAGAGAGAGAGGAGGGGTTGAGGGAAGGGATAGCCTATTAGAGTGGCTGGTATGTGAGGTCATCCTGTATTAATCAAGAACCAACAGAGCTTCCCTTCCACCAGTCACACACTCACTCAACACACATCACTGGCCTATTGTACTATTGACCACAACAATTCGTACACACACTGTTGTTTACGAGGGTTTACAACATATAGAAAATGTAAGGCTAATAATAATTGACGAAAAAATGGTTCGTGTGACCGCGCCTTTAAATTATAAGTAACTGCAATGAAACATTATTATTAGATTTATTGTTTTGCTAATCACGGAGTCACTTGGTAGACCATTCATTGCAGTACTTCCAGAATAATGAATGACCTCTCTTTCCATATAGCCTGTGTAAGAATTCCTGTATCCAACCGTACAATACACCTCACCCTCCCAATACAAACCCCAATGACCATTATCACCATGGCTATCACATACAGCATTTTCACTAGTCGCAAAGTCTGTTATGTAAATACTGGCTCCATATCGCTCACTGATAGTTTTACACGATTATACAGTACAGGGTTTAGCCGCAAGTAACCCTTATATTATACTGTTAATTGATGAGCATGAGTGTTTTTTTGTGGCTTTTTATTTATTTATTTATATTATTATCTTTTTTTTTTATATTGTATATCGTTTGAAGGTATCAAAATCCTCTTCCATTTACTAAAAAATCGGAAATGAGCTAAGAAAAGGACTATAATTGAGGAGTATTTGTAAATTGTCCATTTTTAAAAGCCTAATATAATCAGAGGTGCGGTGAGTTACTTAATGCATTACTGATTATACTATACAGTAGTTAAACATCTCTTAATCTGTTTAATGGGATGCCTATCTCATCTGTAACTGTATTTTAACGAGCAATACGTAATGTACCACAAAGTTTATTTATTAAAGCAATCATATGTAACAGGACGCGACACTCAAATCATTAATTATATTCTATACCATTCTCGTTCATCATCACCTTTTCCTTTTACACTTACTTTCTCTTAATGAAGACTATACAGTGAGATGGGAAGGTTAGTGTGTGGAAAAGGAAGACAGTAGTAAAAGGCTGCTGAGTTAAGGCAGCCTGATATTGTTAATGTTTTGAGCTTACATATTATTTTAATGCAGAGTAAATATCCAGTGAAGTGAAAGGGGAAGGTAAAGTGACTGCAGAATGAGATATGGGTTAAGGAAAGAAGTGCATCGTTAAAGTTTATTAGTTTTCATTAATACATAATTATGAGGTTACTGTGACACCGTATTCATATATCCCTGGCTTGCTGTGTGTGTTTTTTTTTAGCTTTATTCATATATTCCTGGTGTGTGACTGTGTATGTGTGTTTGCTTTATTCACATATCCCTGGCTTGCTAAGTGTGTGTGTGACATATTATAATCCCCTTCCGATCACCCTACCATATCCTTCCTCCTAGTGCTGTGTGTTGTGAGCAGTGAAAGCATGAGGAACACGAGGCTCACCTTTACAACCTTGCGTAGTCGATAACCTTTGTCCGTCTAGGCAAGGTGCGACAACTTTTTTTTAGATACCGTAAGTACAGAGCCACCCGATAGCGAGGGAGGGAGACACAAGGCCCTACAGTCGGTCCTATAAATTATAAATTGACCGACTGATTCAAACTATCTGAATTTGTGAGCATTTACCTCATAAATAATCGACAGCATTAAGTACTTTATTATTATTATTATTGAGCGAGGTGAGGTGGACGTGTTGTGAAATTTTGTTTATATCTGAAGGAGAATGTTTGTTTTAGTCATATTTTTTATTGACTCGAGTGTGCCAGATACTGTAGCCTAATGTACAGTACTTACAGTGGTAGGCTAATCACAGAGTAGCTCCTCGGTTATCGTAAGCGAGACGTGATGATAAAGATGAAAGTGGTCAGACGATGTGCGTGACCTTGATTTACTGTTGAAGTGACCTTGATCGGTGCTGGACCATGGTTTTGCTTCATTAATTTACTCCTCTGTATTTTTTCAAGAGTATACTTACAGACAAATGTAGTACGAGGGCGAATTGTTAAGTAAAAAGCTTAACCTTCACTTTACAAAATTACAATTCGCTTTTGTGTCAACTCTCATTCCTATTCACACCAAGAACAAGTTCCTGGGGGATTTTCCTATTGACTTCCAACTATATTATACAATTTCATTCTTCCTTTCCGTCTTCTCAGCCTTAGGGTGGGAAACAATCCGGTGTCCGAATCCAGAGCAGACAATCCTGAAATTGATTATTTGTGTGATATTATCGTCAATAGGAAAAGAACATCTTAACCTTGTCCTTGTCCACTCGCTAGGCTAGACAGAGGTACCGGATGTATTGTACAGTCACTATAAACATTACTCTCTGCCCAGCCTGTATGGCCAGACACGTAGAGATGAAGTCAGCTGTCCATATCAATTTGGGTTACTGTGTTGTTTACCTAAGTACCGACGAATATTGACACCTACCACTTGTTATAATCGTTATAATAGAAAACTGTATACATTTATATCTGTTAATATATAAACAGTATACAAAAATCACCACTATCTTTAGCTTCACTTCCGATGTCCTTCCTTGACTCAGGTGGGTAGCAATATCTCTTTGGACGACGGATTATTTCCTGTGACATTTTACATTTTCTATGCTACGAGCGTCAACGATGTATAAGTATTTAGGTTTCAAATTTGTGAGACACCCTGTAGATTCAGCAACTTAATGTGGGGGAAACATTAATGCATGACTGTTAAATAATACCGTGCAACAAAGACTGGTGCTGTCGTCATGGTGGTGGTGGTCGTTAGTCCATTACACAACAAAGCATTCCTTATGTACAGTTCAGGTCAGACTTTCGTGGTGTGGAGGGGAGAGGACAAGTCATGCGATGTTATGTACAGTGTTGGTAATACTGGAGCAACTTATTCCTTCAAAATATGCCGAGCAACAGGACACCAATATTATTGTTGTTCACCTGTCCTGTTTCCTGGCATAGCCTACAATGGAGGAATCAAGGGGCTCTAATGTACCATAAGTATACTATTCTCTCCCATTTGAATCAGATTCCATCAGATCTGGGGCCTTATGCAAGAACATTCGTGGTGCTGACGAAAACGTGGTACTGGTACAATGGCTCTGTTGTTTGGCTGTGGAGCCATCGTATGCACCACGAATGTTCTTGAATATGGCCCTTGGTTCCATGCTTTGATTTGAGAATATCTTACATGTCGGTGAATACAATGAATATCACACACACTGGTGGTTGGTGGTTCATGTCTTAGGTTAAAAAAAAAAAAAAAGCAAGTTGAGTGGTTGTCGTGGAGATGGAACCAATTAACTGTAACTAAAACCCACTTGGTGTAATTGTCCTTCAAGACTTTTCATCTGCATGTGGGATAATGTTACATTCAAGATGAGATGGAATAACCTTGAAGCCTCCATTATGATGCGGCGAAAATATAAAATGTCATTAGGATATGTGTATGGTTAGAATTCTTGCTTGTAGAGACAGAACCCAAAATTTTATTATTAATAATGAAACTACTTTACAAATTATCAAATGTTACAATGAAAATACTTTATAAATTACAAATATTTACACACACACATACACACACACTTAAGAACATAGACACATAAACGCCCTGAAAAAAAAATTACACACACTTAAGAACAAGGGAACATAAACACACTGAAAAAATGTGCACACACACACACACACGATACCTGTTGATGATAGCACATAGTGACCAAGGAAATCTATCGTATACAGTATTTTGTCCTGCCCAATGTGGCTTTTCCATGGACGTGAAATCACAGTAGTCCTAATTAAGTATTGTAGAAGGGAATTCAATAGTTAATAAGGTATTGTAGAAGGGAACTCATACATGTTTAATTGATAATGGCGCCATAAACACCTAAACGGAAGATTATAGAGACAATTATCGACTCTGTGTTACGTGAGTACTGTCAGGCATGTTGAGTTGAGTGTCTTATCACTACCTAACACCAAGCTCTGGTGGAGGGCTGGTTGTGTAGGCCAGTCCAAGGTCTAATGTTGTGTGTGTGTACATTTTTTTCAGTGTGTTTATGTTTCCTTGTTCTTAGGTGTGTGTGTGTACATTTTTTCAGGGTATTTATGTTTCCTTGTTCTTAAGTATCGTGTGTGTGTGTGTGTGTGTACATTTTTTCAGTGTGTTTATGTTCCCTTGTTCTTAAGTGTGTGTAATTTTTTTTTCAGGGCGTTTATGTGTCTGTGTTCTTAAGTGTGTGTGTATGTGTGTGTAAATTTTTTCAGTGGGTTTATGTTTCCTTGTTCGTAAGTGTGTGTGTATGTGTAAATTTTTTCAGGGTGTTTATATGTCCGTGTTCCTAAGTGTGTGTGTGTGTGGGTGTAAATTTGTTTAGTGTGTTTATGTGTCCGCGTGATTGTGTGTGTGTGTGTTAGAAATCCTCTATACATACCAACATGAAACCTCTGGTGACACACTCGGCCCCATAATATTTATATCAGGCTAAACAATATTATTAAATTGGCTAAACAAGAGACTTATATATTCCATAACTACCATACATTTGATACTATTAGAAATTACCTAAAATCTCCATAACCCACTAACTACTCGTACCAACAACAACAACTTGTACTTTGTAATCGTCGCCATTTCATTTTTACATTAAATCTATTACGTCTTCACCTTCACCTTACCTTCACCTTCACCTACACATCACCTCACCGCGGCCTCGTCGTCGTCTTCGATTGCTTGCCCTCATGTTACTTTCTCATCGCCACGGCAACCACCACCCACAACCACCTTCATACCACCACCCACTACCACCTTCATACCACCACTCACAACCACCTTCATACCACCACACACAACCACCTTCATACCACCACCCACAACCACCTTCATACCACCACCCACAACCACCACACACAACCACCTTCATACCACCACCCACTACCACCTTCATACCACCACCCACTACCACCTTCATACCACCACCCACTACCACCTTCATACTACCACCTTCATACTACCACCCACAATCACCACACACAACCACCTTCATACCACCACCCACTACCACCTTCATACCACCACCCACTACCACCTTCATACCACCACCCACTACCACCTTCATACCACCACTCACAACCACCACACACAACCACCTTCATACCACCACACACAACCACCACCAGCTACCACCACACACAACCACCACCAGCTACCACCACACACAACCACCTTCATACCACCACACACAACCACCACCCACAACCACCACACACAACCACCACACACAACCACCACCCACAACCACCACCCACAACCACCACCCACAACCACCACCAGCTACCACCACCCACAACCACCACCCACCACATCACCAATGAATATAACCAGTCACGTCGACACCTTCCACCATCAGACGTAATTAATGGGTGTTGCCTAGTTACTTAGTTACTGTTACTGTTCCAGTGAGGAGAGAAACTTAATGCTGTTAAGTTTATTGTATTACAGAGGTGAGATATGCTAATTATGCTAATTAAGGCATAATGAAAGATGTGATACGCTAGACTCCATACGGTAACATGATTCAGCTTAGTGTTTAAAAGGTGACGTAAAGTCAGACATGCATTGACCTTGAAACAAGTGGATACAGGAGTGTTTATTGGGAATGGAGTGGTCTGATGTGAATTATTTCATATTATAGTCTGAGGTTGACTCTGTGCTTTATACAAAGAATATTGTCTGTTAGCAGTAGGAAACGGCTGACGAGTTCTGTCGGTTTCTTTAACTACATACCGTACTATTTTTCTTGTAAGAAACACTCCCGTTGTCTAGAGATTTATTATTATAATCCATAAACAACGGTTCACTGTAAAGATCTTGTACTAATGGTAGACATTTTGAAAGTACACAGAAAAATTAATCCCCTTCGTGCAAGGGTTAATACACTAACACGTACCAGACCCATGCAGGGATTAATGTGGTTTGTCACAACATTGAAAGGTGAAATGAAGTCAGGTGTGATATTGTTTACTGTAATAGAACAGAGAAGTGAGGTGCAATCCGGTATAGTGGGGACTCCGCATACAATAAGTCTGGTGACCTTGGAACCAGTGGGGAGGCGTGAGGAGTGTTTTTGTGGTTGGAAATGCCGAGTCGTTCGTTACCAAGGGAGATAGAATGGTCTAGGCTACTTACTGTCTGTACTATCACTATACCTGGTGCTGCTGGTCGTCTCTTATCACGGTATACTGGTGTGGGTGTCGTGTGCAAGCCTGCCTGGTGTTATCGTGTTAGTGCTAAATGTGTATGTCGTGTGCAGAGAGAGAGAGAGAGAGAGGTGTTAATTGTGTATCGTGGAGAGAGAGAGAGTGTGGAAGTCACACAGTTATTATTCCTCTACTATAATCTTGTTTTCTCACTGTGACGAGACCTTTAGTGGTCTGTGTCTTCTCTCCTCAAACACCCTCCCCCTCTGCGTTTTTCAATTCCATATTCATTCATTCTCTCCATGTTTTTGTTCTATTTTTCCTCTGTTCCTTCGGTTTCCCTTTCACCCCCTTTATCGTATCTATCGCTCCTCTCCACGACTACTACATATCATTGATTTCACTCCTCCTCTCCTCCTCCTCCTATGATTCACCCAAACACTTCACTCACCCCCAGTTTTTTTCTGTTTTGATCACCTTACAGCTGTGGATTGCAAGATAACATTACTCTGAAAGTCGTTGTTCTACTTCAAACTCAAGTTAAACTGACTCTAGAGTGTATTAAGATTTATACAGCTTCCAGTACTATTATTTATGTTTTGAAAACTTGCCTTTTATTTTTCTGAAGCTATTAAAATCATAACAAGAACGTTTGGAGACCAGAAACCTCCACCAAAGCTGAGCACCCCTTAACTATTTACATACAAGGCTGAATATATCCCCCAAAGTTGAAATAAGGTGTGGAAACAACACCTACCATACTTCATCCATGTTGTGTGAAAGCCTATATAAAAAAAAAAATATATAAAAAGTGCTGGATCAAGATACTCTATATGAATCTGTCACAAAGTCTAATAACCTGTTGTCAGTCACGACTCGTAACTTTTTGCGTAATTTTGTAACAGACCAGCATGCCACACCAGAATTATAACCTCCCAGGTGTAGGTATATTGTGTAAGAAAACATAAATATTGGTATGATATAATGTTGAAAGTTCTTACTTAACGTGTCAACTAAAAAATTAATGTTAAGGGTAGGGGAAGGAATCCGATAACTGTAAGCGATAAAATTTTTTACCTTGGTGTGTTTAGTTTGATGATGTACGCGTAAGTGGGGTTTGTCTATTTTAATAAGTACTGACATCATAGTTACCTTTCGATCCAAATGAAAGAGAGAGAATGAATATGTGTGTGTGTTTGCGGGCGCGCACGTCTTTAAACGGACAATGAGAATTCTTGGGATGACTTGTGTGGGTATAAATGAAGGAAGGAGAGGGAAGGTGGGATGGGGTGATATTGAACGCAGAGGTGGAAGGGGGAGAAAAAGGAGGAGGGGAGACGTGACATGCACACAGAGGGGTGAGAGATGGAAGGATGATACGGTACTGAAGGAAGAGGAGTGATGAGGGCACAGGTACAGGGCGAGAAAATGCATGGGGAGAGTGAGTGGGGTTGATACAGAACAGAGTGGGGAGACTGGGAACGTGCATATACTGTACTGTAGGTGGGTACACATAGCTGAGTTAGGGAGTAAATAAGTGGGGTTGATGATGACCACAGAAGGAGAGGGGTTAGGGAAGGGGTCGGGGAGGGTGAAGGTGGTGGTGATATAGTGAATGGCAGGGATAGAAGGGTGATGTACAGCCACAATCAAATATCCACCGACACTTTCCTTCCATCGAGCAAAAATATCAGTAACATATCAAAATACAATCATACAACACCTTACGTCAACTCATCACCCTCAATTATTATTATTATAAGGTGCTGCAAAATCATACACGTGTTGTTCTTTATTACCAAGATATTTACTACGATGGAAGGAAAGTGTTGGTGGTTATTTGATTGTGGCTGTACTGTACATTACTCTATTTATAGTGTAGATGACCACCTCAGAATCACCAGGTTAAAATGATGTGTATTATTATTAATTATTATTATTATTTTGTACAAATTGATGGTAATACAGTTGGCTCACCCCTTGGCCCAACTTTTGTCAATATTTTCATCTGGTAGAATAGTGTCCGTTTGAGGTTATGCCTTTTATGTGTCGTGGGCTCGTCGCTTTGTTAATGACAAACTAGTGGTATTTAAGGAAAGGAAACACGCTAATGGTTTTTTTTAATTGTCTCAACAAATAACATACCGTAGCAATAATAAATTTATGGAAACGGAAAACAATAGATTTTTGTTTTCGAACAATGAATTGAAATTCAATTATATTTAAATGTTTGGTGTCTTCGTAAGTCAATATTTTGAGGTTTGGGCACAGTTTCTTTTTTCGGTAATTGTAGCTTCCAGTTTAAAATAAGTGAGGTAAAAACTCTGTTACCAAAGTCTTTTATATTTCCGCTACGTATGAATTGTTCTACAATGAGGTGACTTTCCCGAATAAGTTTTTCACCAGCATTGGCTTCTCTGATTCACTTTGCCATTGACTAATCAAAATATTAATAATATTTACCAGCCAGCTCCGTATATCACTCCCTGCTGTATGGAAAAAGGTGTAATATATATGTGTTCCATAATTGGGAAATGTATATGTCTGTAAACTTCCAGAGATTGCCTAAGGGGCAAGTATAATGTTGGTAAATCTGGAGCAAATAATTCCTCCAAACTATTCTAAGCAACAGAAAACCATTATTTTTGTCCATTTGGACATGTTTCCTGGCATACTTTGGAGGAATCAAGGCACTCCAATGTATCCCCTTAAGGTTTACCACACTAAATGTTTCCCAACGTACATTTTAGGTTAGATTTGGACAACCAGTTTAAAATGGCATTATTTGTTTACGTCAAGGACAGTTTGCCGGCTGATCTACGCTCATCAGTTGTTTATCAATAGACTTGTCTGAGATGCTGAGTAGGGTGTACTGTACATATAAATAGGCAACACAATGAGTGCCTTCAAAACAACAGCAGTCAAGCAAGGCGGGTCAGAGTCAGAGATTGTGCTCTCCTCCTTACTGTACGGTAAGAGACACTCGGACCTGTGGTGTTGTGTTAAAACCTAAACATTTTAAAGTAATAGGTAATGTTCATATGAATTTACGTATAGCCACAATCAAATAACCACCGACACTTTCCTTCCATCGTAGTAAATATCTTGGTAATAAAGAACAACACGTGTATGATTTTGCAGCACTTCATAATAATAATTGAGGGGGTTGAGTTGACGTACGGTGTTGTATGATTATATTTTGATATAATGCTGATATATTTGCACGATGGAAGGAAAGTGTTTGTGGTTATTTGATTGTGGCTGTACTGTATATTGGAATGCTATCCCTTAAGTTGAATTACATCACATTTGTAATACCCCTTCCACTTTCGTATTTATGTGTCGTCTGTCGTATTTTGTATTCATTTTTCTCTATCAGTGGGAACCGATCAAATCCTGCCTGAGTGTCTAGTTTGAGATTGTCACGTGAACCCCGACGATTTGTCAAAACCCCCTGGATAAAAACATTGCGGTCAGTGTAGCGGTAGTGTGCGAGGGATGAGTAGCTGAAGGTCATTAACTCATTATACTGGAGAGAGAGAGAGAGAGAATATGTGCAGTCTACTGAGTAATGGTAGAAAGTTTTGTGTGTGTGTGTCGTAATAAGAATAACGGAGAAGAGTGTCCATGTAGTGTGCAGCATTATACTGTTGTAAATGAAACCACTAAAACGATGGAGAAAGGTTGGAAGGAGAAAGAGTAGAGTATAGTATAGTGTGCACATGACGAGGCAAGATGTGACGTACCGTACTGTAATTAGGGTGTGTGTGTGTGTGTGTGTGTGACAAGAATTTTTATGTACTATACTTTGACATGACCCGTTGCGTGTATTGTTATATTCGTGTGTAGAAATGTATACTGTATACCTACCATCGCATTGCTGTGTATTCTTGTCATTGGACGGTAGATGATCAACTAGGTAGGATCAGTAGATTTTATAATGAAACTATTGTACCGTCCTTTGTATAGTCAGGCACATCATATTTTCTTACAAACGCTTCCTGTTCTACGGAATGGCGTGTTTTTAAATTCATTCTATAGGCTACTGTAACTACAAGTGAAGAAGGATAGTACGGTACTGTAGAGATGACAATGAGAGTGAAAAGAGTAAAGCTACTGAGATCGTTGCCTAGAATACGACTTATGTTCAGTTTTGTTGGATACATTACGCAACACGATGGCTGTATTTCCCAGCTAGCCTAACGTTGGGAATAACATTGTGGTGGTCGGAGAAGAATGTGAGGCAGATGATTGGTGATGTAATATTGTGGCGAGAGGAAGGCATGAGCACAACATCAGTGACTACAATTTAAAGGGTTAATCTTTTGTCGGCGTATTGTAGGGTTGCCGATTCCTTCAAACTTTACCAGAAAACAACCTACCTCCGTATACGAGTAGGAAATCTGTTTAGTTGCACACTTTGGAAGACCTGGTAATCTGATATACTGATTCCGGATAGCTTTGCACTAATATACTTTATCCCACAGCTAGTCATCTCTAGGGTTGATAACCACCATGTCAACAAATGTCATCACAAGGTATACGAACATCCTAATAAATTCTGATACACAGTTCTTGAATGCAGTATTTACTATCTCGAGTCTCTCCAGGGTACTGCACAATCTCTCAGTAAATAGTACTGGAAACAATAACACGAGGGTCCAAACCTGCCAACATTACTAGGAAATAACAGACCTCATATTGGTATTCCCACAATCATCGGGCCACACTTTTCAGATACAGTATATGTTGCTGCCGACTTGTCAAACCTCCGTGTAACACAAGTGTGATCAATAACAGGTGACTCCCAGCCAGCGTGTCAACAGGTGGAAGGGAGTCTTGGTGGCTGGCAGCAGAATTTCGTCTTAAAGTTGCTAATATGATAATGTTAAGAGCAGAGTAAAGTTGTGATTTGCTTCACACTAATACGGCGTAAGAAATCAGACTTAATTATATTTTCAGCCTAACACTTGTCTCATAATGCACATAAAATTGAAGAGCATCATATATTGTACAGTATCATATTTACAGAAAGTCGTCGAATCAAGAAACTGAGGCACGAATGCACGGTTTGGGAATATGGTATCCTTCAATCAGTGGGTTATGGTGCAGTTGTGGTGATGGTTGGTGGTGGGTGCGAGGGTGTACGTGAGCTCTGTGAAATTTGTCCTGTGACGTAGTGTTGACGTAAATGTTGGGGGCGGAGTGTATGAGGGAGGGGGCGGGGTGATAGAGAAAGAGAGATGCTGAGGGAAAAGGCAATACTGTGATTTTGGAGGCTTAATATTTATAGAGAGTCCGAGAAGGGATGAAAATAAGGCTAAATTTAGGTAGTGAATGAGGGAGATGAGCTAGAGAGTAGAGAGGGAGCTATGGAAATGAATAGACTGGTACAGAATTTAGATGTAGAGGTATAGAGAGGTTGAAAGTTTGAGAAGAGAGACAGAAAAAGAAGTGAGATAGGTAGATAGATTGGAAAATAAAGGAAGAGAGGTATGAAGAGGCCAGCTAGTGTGTGTGTGTGTGTAGGTACACCGGGGTCCGGGGGCCAATCTGGCTGCCTGGGCGGCTGGCCTGGGCTGGGCCAGTTCCCAGTTGAGAGGGAGAGTTGAGTGAGTGTTGTGGACTGTGACAGCTGTGCCTGAGAGTCAGTCAGTCAGTGTATTGTTGTCGGGCTGTGAGGTTGGTGACGGTCCTACGTGAGCTCCCGGAGGTAGAGTATGGCAACTTTTAGGTTGGAGGGAAATTTATTCTCGTGGAGTTTAGTGTTTCAACCCTCGTTCCCTTCTTTCTGCATCAAGTGTATTAAAACATGAAAGTTCTGTAAATCTGTAGCATCTACTCCATCTATTCGTCAGTGGGATTTTTGTTTATTAGTATTCCTTTTAAATGTTCAGTTTATGAACCCCTTATCTGTACTGAGCTATCTGCGAATATAATTGAAAATAATATTCATATCATTCCTCGCATATGAATAATGAACAGTAGTGTGACGAGTAGTATTTTAGTTACTGATAACTTCATGTGAAATATGTATAAAGTATACCTACTACTGCACTTGCCTGTATTGTTTGAACCTCAAGTTTTACCAACGAGGCAGCGAGAAGATGAAAATTTCTAACGAGGTGATATTTAGACATGACTTAACAGACATTTTAACACTGTAAATTAATTAAAAGGAATTTTTATAGGTGACCCAAGCGTAGGGACTAGGGACAGTAACTGTTCTCAAACCTTTTGCGTCACACGTAATAAAGATAATTGGTTCATCTTGTGGGAATCTAATAGTTGCTTATTCTTTCAAGTTTTGTTATGAAACTGATCCCTTGGCTTACCTTACCTTATAGGCAGTCAATGAGCCCTCAAATTCAACCACGACAGTTTTATAAATCTGTATATTTTAAACTCTTCTTTTGTAAAATTCGACTTCAGGAACTCACTTCGATTTAAATTCTACAAAACATAATATTATGTCAAAATGTTCCGACTATATTGTAATATGTCAGTATGTGTATGATCTTTTGTATTGGCCTACGTGTGGAAAAAACATTTTGTTTCAGTGCTGTCATTGTGTTTTCAACTTTTAAATATCCCTAAATCCTTTTGTTATTGATAGATATTTTAAGCTGAGGAAAAGCATGGTGTTTGTATGTAATATATAAGAGATTGTCATATGTGTGGTAATGTGTACCCCCCGGTAGTCTACTGTAAAATATTGTTATCGTTTTGACAGCTGTGTACCAGGTGCTGTAATGACCATATGTTTGTTTAGTCGTAAGCATAGGTGTGTGAGATGTGTATTGCAATTAGTTACCTGATTGTAGAGTCCATCAAAGCTTGGTTTTGAGTTCACTCCTTGACGCTGAGTTATGTATGGACATCAATGTGTGTATTGTGTGACTTATATAGCAGTAGTATAACTTGTATTGAAAGTTAATTTTATGCGACGTGAATTGTTTAAGCTGTGTGAGTTGTTTCAATAGTTATATGTGAATTGTTAAAGAACTACACTGACGACAAAGTATTTAAGGATACATACTAATCCATTCCCTAGTAGAAAAATGGAAGAATGTGAAGTTAAAGAATAGCGGGCATTGATACATTGTTAATAGCAACAGCGTGACGCTTATACACAAGCAGTGTGTATGCTGTTACTATTATGACAATGGAGGTTACTGTCTGGTTGTGTTGTTGTTGTTGTGGTGTTGGCGAGGCTGATTACATTCAACTGTGTCTCCTCTCTGAAATATCATGTTATCTAATAATTTGCCTTTTCTGTTTAGTTTTTCTGATGCTTTATCATTGTGATTGTGTCATATGGCTCCCGTTACAAGCTACTAGGATATAATTATTATCATTTACCAATTTAGTGATTATTGCAGCGTGATATCAGTTCAAAGCCTCCTTTCCCGTGTAAGCTAGTGTTGGGTTGTGTTGTCAGTTCTCGTCAGCGGAGTGTTGGGGTTTTTCTAGTGACAATAATTTCTTTGCAAGGTTGCTTTTACCCGAATTGTTACGTTGTGAGAAAACAAGGTGTTGCAATTCGTGTTCTCTGACGTTCCCTGAGCAAGACTCCCCATGAATGGAAATGGTTATATGTTTCGTATCTGACTACAAAAGACTTAATATTTAACATCCATTTGGATAAATAACAAATTGGACAACACGAATGTGAGCAAGGATCATATAGCTGATACACCATGTTCCTGTTTTTTTTTTTTTTTTTTTATGTTGTGCCCGAAATATAACGAGAGTAAACAACAGACTGGAAGGGATATGTCAGTGATTTAAAAAAACACACACACTGTACGGATGTGCACACGCTGTATACTGTACTGTACATAAATTGTTCACCGCTAGCTATTCTTGTGATTTTCCTCTTCTTAAGATGACTCGTAACTACAGATACTTTCACTGAATGTGCATAACTTTGTTTTTACATCATATGGTTCGTGTCAACGGAGTATGACAACAGACGTGACAGTGCAGAGTTCATACCACTGTACTGCTCCCTCACCACTTGCCAACTTCTCCCCTCCCCCCTCTAATCTCTTTTAGCAACTTCCCCCTTCCGTCCGTCCACATAGGCTACGTCTCCTGCCTCATAAAGCACTCACCAATATAAAGTCGTGTCTGGTGGCCTCCTTCCTGCCATCTCACTTTACCATTAAATCACTGTTCTCGCCCAACTATCACTCACTTTGAACATTACGAGTGTGGTGTTCCGTATAGCAGGATTGGAGATGAAATTTTAAGTTATAGTAACAACACATTATAAAGTATACGGTATACCAGCACGTCTTTTGTATTGTCATAATTGTTAGTAGTAGTAATATTAGTACTACTGTTAACATATGTTTTCATTGGCTTTTTATTGTAAGTCGATTGTTTTGTTAATATCAACCGCGCATCAGTTGCCTATTTACCGTACTATCTGAAATGGCAGGCGACAGAAAAAGAGTTGTTGTGGTTATGTGGTTAGACTTCTGGTTGACCATTATACCAGTGTTGTTGTGTAACCTCGTAATTGTGGTCGTTTGTTTTGTAACATGTTTTTACTGGCGCTGGCTCTCACCAACCCATACAGTACATACATATTATGTTATTACAGACATGAATACTCTCTCTCTCTCTCTCTCTCTCTCTCTCTCTCTCTCTCTCTCTCTCTCTCTCACGCATGCACAAACACACACACATTTAAGAGATCAATAATTAATTATGTGTATCACTTCTCAAACTGTCATTCAGTAATCTTCATAACTGAAAAACTACTAAATTTTCCTGAGTGTTAATTTTGGCAAGAGGTTATTGCAAATTAACCTGAACTGTGGCCTGTACAGTCGGCGGCAAAAGTCGTGTTGCCTCACTTGCTTTACCGAGGCACGCGATGTTCATAGACTCGTGATTATTAGGTGTAGAAAACGTGTGTATTTTTCGAGTCCATGAATACTGCGTGTCTCGGTGAAGACAGGGCTTTTGCCGCATACTGTACAATACACTTTATATGTATCAAAAGTAATAACTTTTAATAACCATAAACTACACGACCTCACCTTTAGGGGGAAGGGGATGAAAACCTTGGATTGATAGGTCATTAATCTAGCATATATTGACCTTCCAACTAGCGTCTAGTTTATGGCGGGGGTATTTAATCATACTGACATATTATACAGGTACACATATGTGGTTTCTTTATGTATGAGCCACACCTGCACTCATTCGCCAAATCCTGAGTAGTCCATCCACACTTGTAGCAAACACGAGCCCATCCCCCCTCTCCTCTCCTCCTCTCCCCTCCCCTCCTCTCTCCTCACCTCCTCTCTCCTCACCTCCTCTCCCTTCCCCTCCTCTCCCTTACCCTCCTCTCCCTTCCCCTCCTCTCCCTTCCCCTCCTCTCCCTTCCCCTCCTCTCCCTTCCCCTCCCCTCTCCTTACCTCTTCTCTCCTCCCTCGCACTTACTAATCATCCATCATCGTTATCTCCTCTCCCTTTTCCTTCGTTCTCTGGCCATTCTAAGGCTTCCTCCGTCCCCCAACTTGTTCTAGAAAGCTTGGACTACACCTGCGAATCAAAACGGAGGAAATTTTGCCTGAGAACGGAGTTAAAGGGGACTGGGGGGACGAAGAAAATATATACAGTAAAAGGTTGTGTGTGTAATAAAACTCATTAACAGGCTACGCACGTCACACACACACACACACACACACGAAGCCTATTTAAATGAGAAGAGGACACCTGAGAGCATTGAGTCACTGAGTTTGGTGATAAGTGAGTGATTAGGTACGAGTAGATGAATAGGGAGATGGGTGAGTTGACAGAAATCGGTAAATATTAAGTGCTTGATAAAAAGAGGGAACTGGTAGATTAAAAATGTAAAAATTAGGTGGTAGAAAGAGGGAAACTGGTAAATAAAAATATAAAAAATTATGAGATATTTGGTGGTAGAAAGAGGGAACTGGTAGATGAAAAAAAAAAAATAGGAGATATTTGGTGGTAGAAAGGGGAAACTGGTAGATGAAAATGACTACATATTATGGAACCATCGTACTTATACTTTGTTAGCGTCATCGATTTTTGTTGGCTGTGATTCTTAACATGGTCTCTTTTAAAACTGCGTGGACTGTACGGACATAGAAGCGAGTCCAACAAGTGCATCCACATATTAACATTTCACCTGTGTCACGACTAGCTAGGTATAAGTAGAGAAGTGACACCTGGCACTACACAGGTGTAGTGAGACAGCCTGATGGGAAAGTATATATGCCTCATTAATTATAGGCAGTTGTAACATATAGTAACTCCATGATATAGCAGTAAGGTGTGTATGTGTGTAGTTTTAAGTTTGTGTACGTGTGTATTTTGTGTGAGTGAGTGTACATGTGCTATGTGTGAGTGTACCTGTGCTATGTGTGTGTGTGTGTGAGTGTACGTGTGCTATGTGTGTCTGTGTGTGAGTGTGTGTGTAGTTTTAAGTTTGTGTACGTGTGTATTTTGTGTACGTATGCTGTGTGTGTGTGTGTGTGTTTTCATTGGTACTTACATACTTATCATTGTTTTGTCAGTGCGTTTTTCTTGGGTAAGGTTCATTTTTCTCAAGGACGAGGAGTGCATTATTATCGAGGACAATAGATTGTTCTCATTTACAGATAAACAAACTTGAGTTATAGATCTTGAAGAAGTATAGAAATATATTCAATCGATTGTTATTATATGTGTTAAAACTGGGTCATGCACATTAGATTTTGCCTTCAGCTATATACGACTAATAGAATTTTGCGGTAGTCTATATCTACAAATAGATTTATAACTGATTCTTGAAATGATGGGTGCTCTCCTACTCAAAGGAAAGTCGTCTGTCTTTTTCTGATGTTCACCTAATTGACAACAAACATTATTTTTTTTTCTTTTGCTAGTTTACGTGATCACAAGCTCGTCAATCAACAATATATTATGTGAACAAATATATATAGCCTAGATGAGTGTGCTACACCTGAAAGATTTACTATTTATATACTGAAAATTTTATATAACACTGAATCATAAAATTTGAGCAATATAGAAAGACTAAATATACGTTTAATATACCTAAAAGTGTAAATGATGCCACCGTTTTATGATCCATGCATGTCATTTTTACATTTACCTATCCTGATTAGCTTATCATCAAAGACCATCCCCTCAGAGACAATTAATTAAACTTCTTATCATGTAATCTCTATGAGAGGAGCTCCACTTTCTTGTCGGTGAGTGAAGACCTACAAACAAAACATCTTCATCTTAAGGGGATAGTATACGTTTGGTACATTGGAGTGTCTTGATGCCTCCAAAGTATATAAATTATTATATACACCAGGAAACGGGCCCAGATTAACAAAAATAATAGTGTCCTGTTGCTTGGAATAGCGTTAGAGGAATCAGTTGCTCCAGATTTTACCAATACTATGATATCCCCTTAATTGGAATATAATTATACTTTGATAACTAATTTTGCTCAGTTTTTGTCTTTTTCATCTCCTGTAGCGCCCTGTGTAAACAATTGGTTGGGACTGTATTTTAATGTTGTTGGTGTGTAAAGGTGTAGGTTGTAGGAATCTTGTTTATATATTAAGTAGGTAAGGCAGGACACAAGCTAATGGTTAGTTATTGTTGATGTTTATAGTTAGTATACTGTAGGATGCTGGGCGGGATATCTAGGGAGATGTTGTTTGACGTTTGCTACGAGTCTAGTTAATGAAAAGATAATTATGTGAGAATAGGCATAGAACTTAATGTATTTATCCCCTGGCCATTCTAAAGCTTTCTGTCCTACATATTCCCTCAGTCCTG
This sequence comes from Petrolisthes cinctipes, assembly GCA_033782935.1. Lineage (NCBI taxonomy): Eukaryota > Metazoa > Arthropoda > Malacostraca > Decapoda > Porcellanidae > Petrolisthes > Petrolisthes cinctipes. The sequence goes on along the minus strand of JAWQEG010003913.1, from coordinate 106,733 downwards.
TGGTCAAACTTTATAAAGCTTTCCGTCCTACACTTTTCCCCCGTTCTCTGGTTTTCCATTCTCCAGGCAGTCTTAATTCAGTGGTTTAGTAGGTGCCACGTGGCCTGAGAACGAAGGAAGCCGAAAATTGTTGCTACTGAGATAAACCCCCGTAATGACGAGGGGAATAATAGGCCTGTATGTATGTGATCTGATCTGTGTAGTAGAACCTCTTGTGGCAGATTAAAGCTTGTGTTTGTGAAGTGTGGGCCTCCTCTTCAAGTAGTGTGTGTTGTGTGTGTGTGTGTTTGATAAGGAGAAGAGGAGGCTTGAGATAAATTTTCGGTATTGATGATAAATATTACGAAAGAGCACTTGTATTGAATGAGTCTGTTTGTTGTATAGAAAGTGTATAATATAGCGTATTTACTAAAATAGTTGTAATGGTGGTTATGAGTCAAATAAACATTTTGCATATTTTATTTGTTCCTTGAAGGTATTGTTAATAATTATGGTGTTCCCGAAACCTGAGTGCCATTTATTACTGGTGTAGGATGTGATTGTTGTGGTAGAAATGGTTGTGGTAGTGGGGGTGGTAGAAGTGGTTGTGGTAGAAGTGGATGTGGTAGTGGGGGTGGTAGAAGTGGCTGTGGTAGTGGGGGTGGTAGAAGTGGTTGTGGTAGTGGTGATGTTGGTAGTGGGGGTGGTAGAAGTGGTTGTAGTGGTTGTGGTAGAAGTGGATGTGGTAGTGGGGGTGGTAGAAGTGGTTGTGGTAGTGGTGATGTTGGTAGTGGGGGTGGTAGAAGTGGTTGAGGTAGTGGGGGTGGTAGAAGTGGTTGTGGTAGTGGTGATGTTGGTAGTGGGGGTGGTAGAAGTGGTTGTGGTAGTAGTGGTTGTGGTAGTGGGGGTGGTAGTAGTGGTTGTGGTAGTGGAGGTGGTAGTGGGGGTGGTAGAAGTGGTTGTGGTAGTGGTTGTGGTAGAAGTGGTTGTGGTAGTGGGGGTGGTAGAAGTGTTTATGGTAATAGGGGTGGTAGAAGTGGTTGTGGTAGTGGGGGTGGTAGTAGGTGATGTTGGTAGTGGATGTGGTAGAAGTGGGGTTGGTAGTGGTGATGTTGATAGTGGGGGTGGTAGTGGTGTTGTTGTTGGTAGTGGTGATGTTGGTGGCGATGATTTGTAATAATGTAGTTCTTGGTAGGGAGACCAATATATTCTTGTACACAACATTATTCATGTTCTCTTTTCATCAGCACCGTTTCCAGTCCATCTCTTTTTCATTCATGTATTCGCTAATTCAATACTTTAGTTCAGTTTCCGTCTCATCTTCTGCGTTCCCTCCCCATTCCAACTGTTGTGTATTCATTCCTCAGAGTAGTTGACCTTCATTTTACAATTCTTCTTCCTTGTTTGTACTGCACCTCTCTCGTCTCTCCTCGCTGCCTCCCTCCTTCTCATCCTCTATCCAACCTCCTCCAGACATTCTTATTAGAATCCTCTTCCCCTTCTCTCCTTTCTCATATTATTACCACTATCGCTCCTTTCCTCCCTCTCAAGTACATACATTTAAACTTTTTTATACTTTCCTCTCATCACTTTCTCGTTTTTTTATCCCCAGTGCTTCTTGCCATGGACAGAAAAGTTTGTTAATGTGCCTCTATATTAAGCTTTTCTTTGTGTTTTTTCCATGATAAAGAATCACCATAGTATTGAATATGAGGTTTGGTATGGTGTTGTATTCGTGTGAAGTGTGTGTTTGGAATGTACAGTATGTAGTTATTATTATACAGTAGTTAAATATTACTACTATTGCATCAAGTGAGGACTAAGTTTAGTCTATGATTTCAACTGGTCAAACATGCAAACCAAGTGAATAAAGCCGTTAACAGTATTGGACGAAAAGTATGATATATCAAACTATTCATCTGCTAGTATAAGTAGCGTTTACATGCGTTGCCATATCACCCTATCTCATAAGGTACAGTATATTATAAAGTTAACCAAACCCCACTCGGGAAAGATCACGACATCCTCTACTTTATTTTTGTTATTAATTCCACCATTACGTCCTAACACTGGACATTGCAATGGCTGTTATCGTTCGCCTTTTGTTTACTGAAGTGACTCGGCATTTTCTTCGAATCACAGTTCCATGAATTTATGAAATGTCGGCCAGTGGTATTTCGCTTGAACCATATTTTGTGATGTTGAATGGTGAGAGTTCATTTCACTCAAACATGGTCATTACTATTATCAAGAGATCGGTGTATTTTCGCAAAATATACGTAACCTGTAGCCTATATAGTATTATAATTTGGTCTGACTGTGCTTATGTTATGTATGACCTTGGCTTCTATTCTCTCTCTCTCTCTCTCTCTCTCTCATTACTACTGTATTCTTTGCATCACCTATCTAACTTTACTCCCTGGTTTTCCCGTCCTTCCCTTTCACTTCTCAGGCGACCCAGTCTGTCTGTCTCTCCTCTGTCTCTCCCTTTAATTCCTTTTCCCGTTTATCATCACCCTGCCATTATATTATTTTACTTCATCTTCCTACCCTTTGCTTTCCTGCTCCTTCCTATCCTACCGGTACTTTATATACACATTACCCTGCTTAGGTCTACCATATTTTACCTTCTTCATTCCCTCTTTCATCCCGTCTTTCCCCCCTCCTTCATCCCCTCTTTTCGCCATCCTTCCCACGTATTATATTGTAGCCTGTTGCTTCCACTTTGTAGCCATCCTTCCTCGGCTCCCACCACCCGTCTCCCACAACAATCCATGCCCTGAGGGAAGTGCAGCGTGTGAAAGTGACTGGTGGTGGAGGAGGAGGTGGTAGTGGGGTATTGGTGGTGGTGGTGGAGGAAGTGGGGTATTGATGGTGGAGGAGGTGGAGGAGGTAGTGGGGTATTGGTGGTGGAGGAGGAGGAGGTAGTGGGGTATTGGTGGTGGTGGTGGAGGAGGTGGTAGTGGGGTATTGGTGGTGGAGGAGGAGGTAGTGGGGTATTGGTGGTGGAGAAGGAGGTAGTGGGGTATTGGTGGAGGAGGAGGTAGTGGGGTATTGGTGGTGGAGGAGGAGGTAGTGGGGTATTGGTGGAGGAGGAGGAGGTAGTGGGGTATTGGTGGTGGAGGAGGAGGAGGTAGTGGGGTATTGGTGGTGGTGGAGGAGGAGGTAGTGGGGTATTGGTGGTGGTGGTGGAGGAGGAGGTAGTGGGGTATTGGTGGTGGAGGTGGAAGAGGTAGTGGGGTGGTGGAGGTGGTGGTAGTGGTGGTGATGATAGTAGCAGTGGATAGGATGGTTGTAGTGGTGGTAGTTGAGGTTATGATATAGCAATAGTGAGCATATAGTATTGGTGTCTTGGTAAACATTGTTCTTCAGATATAGTAATAGTAGTAACGGTAGCAGTGGTGATTGTAGTTGCTGTGCATTTATATGAGCCATGAATACAGTGGCAGTAGTTGTTGTTATCGTAGTGTGGTAACAATGGTGGTGGTGGTAGTGGCCGTGGTAGCAACAGTTGAAAGTGAAAGTATAACAAGATAATGCCATATGATCATGATTGGGTGTGTGGGTGTTCTTACCTATTTGTATCTTTAAAGGAATGAGTCAAGCTCGTAATGTCCCCTATTGAAGTTATGTATGTTTTTGACTCATACCACTTCTGGTAATTTATTCCATTGAATTTATTCCATTTCTATTTGGAAAACTATATTTCTGTACGTGTGTGTGTGTGTGTGTGTGTGTGTGTAGAAGAGCCTGAAATCAGTACCCCACCTTCCTATTCCTGTGATTCTGTGTGGTGATGTGATGTGGTGGTTATGTGTGGTAATGATGGACTGTGTTGGTGTGGTGTTTGCTGTACAGTGGTAGTGAGAATAGTTACATAGGTGATGATGCGTTGTAGACTCGTGGTCGTCCTGGTTGCGTTGTGTTTTGGTGTGGTGATATTGGTAGTTAGTTATAGTTGTGTTAATGTGTCTGTGGTGGCAATTTAAATAGTTTTATATTATTGTGGTGTAAGAGGTTGTGACATACTGTGACTGGCCCGTTATAGGCCTAATCGGCTAGAGATATTACCTACCCCTGAGGGCGGCAGTCACACCCAGTTTTCTTTATTTATGCATTTTTGTGGAATGCATCTGGACCTCCATAGCTGAGTTGGTAAAGATTTTTTGAGAAATGGCAAAGTTGTTTCAAGACAAGCTAACAAACTTTTGCACTTTATTCTCTAGATAAGCCAAGGTACTCCGGGTGTACTTGTCACGTGTCCCAACCTTTGCTGGACTATGCATCATTTTAATTACTCTCAGGCTCATCCTTACTTTCAAGTTTCAGATGTCACCAGTACACATATATCAGCAATGTAATTTTTTGAATGTTCTTACCCTGATAAGTGTGATCCTCACTCGAACTTATTCGTAATTGACCAACCACTTAACTGCACCCTTGTTACAAACTTTTGATAATTTTTGCCCTGTTAAGGTTACATATATTTATTGCTTAGACTGGTATATGTCCTAATAATTATGTGCTCCAGCAAGTGCAGTTTTTACTGTACTGATGTATAAGTGCTTTGGAAATTGTAGGTTATCTGTCTTTGGTTAAGGGTATGTTTATTCATAATTCTATTCTTTGGGAATTTGATAGTAAATTGCCTTTTTGTTTGATGGAGAAGCTTGTGAAGTAAGATAGAGTAATAGGTCTTTGTTCCAAAACACTTCCTTGACCATAACGTTCATTGAATGGTTGAGTGGTGTATGGAGTAGCCCATATACAGTAGGAAGTGGTGGTAATTGGCCTTATGTGTTGACAATGGTAGAATACTGGCAGCAGAGGAAGTGGCTGTTATCGTGCCAGAGTGAGTCTATTAAGTATGATGTGTTTATGGTTGATGAGGCAGTGGTTGATTGATAATTAAGGTTCTAAATATGATGTTGGTAGTGATATTGGTGATAGTGGTAGCAGTGTAATCTTTGTACTGTAGTGTTGTCAAATATAGAGATGTACTGGTGATGGTAATGATAGAGCTGTACCCTTCTAGTATAGATTATATCAGACCTACACAGAATGAGGGGAATGGAAATGTTTTCACGTTAGTCAGGGTGATGGTGATGATGATAGTGATAATGATGGGGAATTCTAGAGTTGGGTGCTGGTGACAATGGTAGTGGTGTGTGACACAAGTGTTTGAAGTGGGTACAGTGCAAGTGAACCTGTTGTCTGAACACACACACACACACAATCAGTTCATGCAAGTGCATACAAAATGTGATGTTTGGGTTTTCAAGTCAGCATCAGTTCCCCACCTTAACATACATGTTTTTTTTTCCCCATCCAGAGTGTGTTACGACAGAATAATCTCATCAACATACACACATAATGGACCACTCAGGACATATGGACCACTCTGCACACATGGATCATTCGGAACACATGGATCATTCAGGACACATGGACCATTCTGGACATATGGACCATGCTGGACATATGGACCATGCTGGACATATGGACCCCACAACACAAATAGCCATGGAAGTGGTTAATGCTACAGCGAGGGCACTTGTGGACGCCATCAAGACTGGTCAGGATGTGATGGCTGGAGCAGGTACAGTAGATGGGTGAAGAGAGCGGAGGGGAAGGGATTAGGGGGATGACGAGGAGAGAGAGAGAGAGAGAGAGAGGTAGAAGAAAACATGCCAAAAATATTTATGATTAAAAGATGTTAACAGCCGGAGAAAATTGGTCGCTTGGTACTGTACTATGAAAGACAAAACTCGTGTCATGAAATCTGGTGCAAACATATGGTAGAAGGCTAACCATACTGACTGGGCACATGCATTACTGTGGTAGGGCTTTCATTATGTTTAACAAGTTATATTAAATCATCGGACAAGACAGCCACATGAGTTTTGTCTTTGATAGTACACTGGGTAACAAAAATATCTGCAAAATTATCCATGAAACATTTTGGACCACAGAATGAAGGGCACCGAAATTTTTCTTCCAACATCAGTAATTGTTTCAGTATGCATTAGATCCCCTGTGCATTGATACTTTTGTGACCCAGAGTACTGTACTGTATTGTATATTTGGTGCTAGAGAAATAAGTCACTGGACAAATAGTGAGCCAAGATTATGCAGTACTATATTAGTACTGTATTATAAAGAAGCATCATTAAGTATGAGTCAGGAGGTTAAAGGAAGTCACTGAATTGGAGGCAAAGTAATGTACTGAATCCTTTACACAGTGTACCCAAATTAATTACCCAATCTGGAGCACTAGACGTCTGTTTCATGGCATTTGATGTACAACAAAAAAATAGAACACACCCTGCTAAGGAATGAGAAAGAAAAGGACTATTATAATATTCTCATAGCTCTGTTTTTGTGCAGTATTTTCGCTTTATAATTATGTACTAAAAAACTGAAGTTCATCTTTTAATTACAGTACTATAGCACAGATGAAAAATTTAAATAACCATACAAATTCTACAGGTGTAGCTGAGAACCACAGTGGACACATGGACCACAGTGCTCACATGGGCCACAATATGCACGGGATGGATGGGATGGATGGAATGGATGGGATGGACGGAATGGATGGTATGGACGGTATGGACATGGGTGGCATGTCTGTAAGTATCAATAATAACAGGTCTTATACTGTACTATTATATGACTGTTATTATTATGTCCATTGATACCACATGGTACTCTTCTTTTACATTAATTTTTATAGGATAAATTATTGTGTATTCTTTTCTTACATAATTTTAATGGTTGTGATTACTTACTGTTTACATGTACTATTGTAATATATTTCATGATATATTTTGATGCAACAAACAGCATTATATTGTTAGTTTTGACATTTTCATAAGTGTTTAGTGGAATTGTACATTCATTGTATTATAGTATTTTATATTATGTACAGTGACTTTATTCTCACTGTGAATATAATCCTTCACAGATGAGTTTTCACTTTGGTGTCAAGGAAACCATCCTGTTCGATTTCTGGAAAATAGACAGTATAGGAGGACTTATTGGTTCAATGATTGGTATCTTCATCCTGGCAATGTTGTATGAGGGCCTCAAGTACTGGAGGTAAGGAGAGAATTTCCAAGTACAGTATTTGTAATTATCTACTGTATATCACTCTTGTCCTAGAAAGAGAATGACCACATCCAACAGCCACTTTTCTGGATTAGGAAAGCCTTCTCATCCCATATAATCCCTCCCTCCCTCACCTGTGGTACAGCACTTAAGGGAGGAATGTGTTGTTGGTAAAGTGATGGGCTATTGATTCCTCCAAATTATACCACAAAACAGATCCCCTATTAGTAACACTGGGATCGTCTGTTTCCTGGCATAGTTTGGAGGAATCAGTAGCCCTCCAATTTACCAACAAGAGATTCCTCCCTAAACACCCACATCCTTCAATCTCAGCCTTAGCCCACCCCTTTTCCCTCATACTATTTGACACTCATAGAAAAAATATATATATAAAAGAAAAACACAAACCAAAATCTCTACTCTTTCGTGCTGGGTTCTGGGTGTGAAATTGACCATCTGAAATTAAAATGTGTACAATATAAAGATGTCTTAAGACTGACAAAAACAGTGGCATAAAGGAAGATTTGAGTACTGTATAATAGACAATTACATAAGTTTAGACAATAATTTACTTTTTTATGAATGTGATACAATACAATACAGTACTGTAGTTGACTTATATTTGTCATGAAAAGGTACAGTATCCATAAATGTTTTCCTTCTTTGTTTAATTTAATTTATAATGTACATGATAATGACAACTCTTTAAAGACTTATTGTAACTGATAATTTGGCAGTTTGGTTTAAAGATCGCAGAAATTCACAGTACTGTATACAGTAGTTTAAAGATAAGGATAGATCACATTGCAAAATGTGTGATTTTTTTTATACTCAATACTGTATTGTATTGACCCACTTGACTACTTACAGAGAACACCTTTTCCGTCAAGCCATTGCAGCCATGCAATACTGTGCTACTCTAGACAAAGGTGCTGGGGAGGGAGCTCTCCCCAAACAGACTCGGTAAGTGTCCTGATTGTATTTACCTGTTTTACTTATCTATTAGGGACACTGTTTTCTATTTCTTATTTTAAAAATACAAATATATTTATCAGAATTTTTTGCATTGAAGTTTTTCATTAGATGGTATATGAATAATTCTGCCTGTAACTCAGTGAATAACCATTGAACCCATTATTTCATACGTTTTCCTGAATAATTGCACTCTGAAGCAATTTCCATTGTGAATTTGATCTTTGATGGCTATAGATAGCATGAATGCATATTCTACGAAAAAAAATATTCAGTTGCTATTTTCAAATATATCTTTGAGATTATAATCATAATAACTTGGGACATTATTTATAATTTATTTCTACTGATAAATATAATAGGATGTGTTTTGTGTGTGGTACATATAGAGAGGATGCAGCAAATGTTGGGATGTACTGTAGATATGCTGTACAGTATAACTCTATTCGTATATGTAATGTTCTGCATATATACAAGTGAATGTATTATGTGTTGTCTGATAGTACAGTATGTTATAGTTTGTGTTCTTCAAGTATTTTGTTGGATTGGGGATTATGTTTGGCAAAGGTGGAGACATGGTTGAGTATATATTTGTGGAAGGTGATATTGAGAGCAGAGTAAGGTAAGTTGTTCAAGACCTTGTACTGTTATTGGTAAGAACAACTATTTAAGTACAGTACTGTATGAAAAAACATTGCCATTAATTTCTCTTACTGTACAAGAAAACATGTTGTGTGAAGAGTATTTCATTCAGAAAAAGATGTGTGTTTTGTGATAATGTTCTGCTTTGTACATATGCTGTTTCTTGTCTCCTTGTTTGTGTATTAATGGTATTAATGTATTGTTTTGTCCTTCTTCACACTAGCTATATGGAGCAGATCATTATGCCTCCCACGTAAGTACAGGATTTAGAAGTTGTTTTGTGCATGATACCTTGGTGTGGTTTTAAGGTGTTGTTGGAAAACCCTTCCAGGATCAGTTGATGCACGAGTGAAATTTATTATTGTTTATTTTTTAATGATTGAGGCCTCTATTACTCGATATATTCAATGATTTCTATAAAAGCAACCTGAAATGTATTTATTCAAAAGTGAAAAAGTAAAGCCATGCAAGAGTTTCTCTATGTTTTGAGTCCTTCACTGGAAATTACCTCATGATGTAATCTGTACAAGACAAGCACCGCTATTTGTATGCTGTTTACACTATTTGTTGATTGTCTCCATATCCTTATACCTTAGTCAATTGGGACTGTCCTGTAACATACAAAGTTAAACCACCTGTTATTTATTAAAGTACCTTTACAGTATACTGTATTACCAAAAGGATGGTGTCTGTTACAGTACAGTAATGATTGATATGTGAGTACCCTTTGCATACTAAGTTGTGCTTCCTTTCAATAAGAAAAATCTTGTGCTAATTACTGTAGATAAAACTATTGTATAAAGGTTGCCAGGCATTGCTTATGGGTTTCAATAGTATGACTGTTAGTGTTTGAGCACATGAATGGGACATACTTAATTTATAGCAATCATAGTTAAGAAACTTTGTCATAAAAATGGGTTGAAAGTAATTAATATACTCTGTTGACAGTTCCAGGAGGCTGATACAGTATGTCTATTCACAATACAAGAAGTAGAGGTTTGCCTTGTATATCTATGTCACATAGTTCTCTCATTAAAAGACAGTTGAATGGGTTAAGGTTACATTGGAAGTGAGGAGACTGTTGTGTTCTCCAAACTGTGCCAGAAAATTTAGACCAGCTAACCTAAACACACTGTTTGAAAGGAAATAAGTCACCTCCATATGGAAACATTTTACTACTTATCAACTGTGCAAATGTACAGTTATGATAAAATTTATACCCCAAATAAATCAAAAGTTAGTGTTGACAGTCTTGGTAACAAATGTATTATAAAAACTCATTACCATTTGTAGTAGTAAATAATCATTGGATGAAGATCATTTATTGAACTTCATTTCAGAAAAGAGGAGTTACTGAACACCAATAGAAAAAGAATATTTACAGTATTCCATTACTGAAGCTGTACATATATGATTTCCATGAAGGCTCCTCCTCAAATTGTGTTTGTGTCTTTGGAGTGTGCTTTATATGGTAGTGAAATTTATTCTCTCCTGTCCTTTGTAAATTCCTCCTCTACCTTTTAAATTCAGTTTGATTTCTTCTCAATGTGTTTGTCTTTTCATAGTCCTTAGAGTAGGCATGTAGCTTGTGTCAAGAACAATATCATAAAATGTCTTATTAAGAAACTGACTTGAACAGTAGGAGTGAATATGAGTGTTGTCCATATTATATAAGATGGTAATATTGTTTTAAATTATCTTCATTTTATTGAGCCAAGCTATCCCCACACTTCTAAGAAATGGGAAGATGAAGCTTTGATGATAAAGGTGAAAAACCGACTGGTATTTGTCAGTGTATTAACATAATCTTTCCTTAAGTAGTCTTGGTAGTAATGATAAAACTTGGTTGGTATTTCTTCCCAGAATGAGTATGCTGAGCCCAGACCATGGTGTTCAGACTCTGCTGCATATGGTCCAGATGGTGGTGTCTTACCTGCTGATGTTGATATTTATGACGTACAACATGTGGTTATGTCTGGCCACTGTGTTTGGAGCTGGATTGGGTTACTTCCTCTTTGGATGGCGCAAGTCTGTCGTTGTGGACATTACTGAACACTGCCATTAACAGGGTTTAACGTTAACACTTAAAGTATTTTCTTATTCCATCTTGTTTTGCTCATTGTTTAGAACTCTTAAACAGTATCTGAAGAAACATTACCATTGAGGTCCCTGGAGGCTACCTGTACTTTAAATGTTGCTGAGGTTTGCTTCATCTATACCCTCATTTTTCCTTCAAAATTCTTATTACTTTAATCTTTACCTTTTTCTCTCTCTACTGCCATGTTGTCCCATGTCATAATTTTTCTCTATATGTAATATTTCATTCCTTTTGTCATCGGTTACATCATTCTCAGATTTCTCATCATGATAAACAGTGGAAATTTAATTTGTATATACAGTATTGTACATGTATACCATATATGTCAGCATGTAATAAATTCCTGAAGTATAAGTCTGTCTTATCAGGTAATGAGATATACAGAAAAAGTTTACTAGTATTGTAAATGTAAACTCAAATTCACTAAAAATGTTTTAGAACTCAGATTCAGTGTACAATATTTGTTACTGTTAATCCAATTGATAATATAAAATATGGTTCTCATAATCATATTGTATAATACTGGTATAAAAATTCTAAAATTAAATTTCCTCACAGGTACAGTAAAACAAAAGAAATTTGTCCATGAATGACAATCTTCCCCTACCCTCTCTCTTTCTCTCTGTCTCTCTCTTACTTGTCTTTCTCATTCATTCCCGTATCCATAACCTTCATGTCTCAAATTTTCCTTCCCATTCTCTACATTCCTTCACAATTTTCTGTATGTCTCCTCTTTCCTTAAACAATTTAATTTTGTCTTGTTTGTGTGCTGTAAATAATTTTTATCTTTGGGCTTTATTAAAGCTCCTGACCAAGGACGTGATAGAGGAAAACTCATGGGTTGAAGATGATGATGTTTGGTTTGATAGCTCTACAGTAGAGACACTACACTGAGCCAGGTGCTTTACCAATCATCACTTTTCTCAAGGTTAAGAATTTCTTTGCCTATGGACAGTGTTTGTCCGGTGTTTGGATTTTACTATGGAATGCTAAAGTTGTATCACATTTATGCTCCAGATATAAAAGTGTAAAAGCATATTGTATATAGAAATAAGATGAGGGACCCTGTAATCGTGTATAAGACCTGGTGGCTTTTGATTTCTCCTGACTATGCCACGAAACAAGATGCTTTAAGTAGGTGATGTTTCGTGGCAATATTTGAAGGACTCATTTATCTCCAATTTTCTGACTACATCATAGAGTCCCTTAAGAATCAAACTGGTTTGTGCTAAAGAGCATTACACACCAATCATTTAGGACAGGACACCAAATAAGAAAGGACAAGTTAATTAATGTAAAGTATTGTATTTCCTGAAAGATAGTTCAAACGAAAGACTTATATTAGTGAGTCAATGCATAATCACAAACTGCATTGGAAAAAATGTATAATCTGTAAGGATTAAAATCAGTGAAGTAAGATACTTACAGTACTGTATACAATTAAAGTACTCGATTTATTAATTTATAAGGGCATTTTACTTCATGATACAAGTAAAGAGTACTGCAATGTCAAAATCACATAAGTACTGTACTTAATTTGTCTCTTTCTATACATAGAATTATGAGAACTTAAATACCATAATTATTATTCTTATTCAAAGTGATTATACAGTAGATAATTTTACACCACACATAAAATCATGTGGCTGAAGAAACATATCAACCTAACACTTGAATGCAGTACAGTATTGCAATGTTTTCAAGTTATATGCAAAATTAATGCTGTAAATTATATATAAGATTAAAATGAGTAACTATTGTACAGTAGTGGTGTGTGAAATATTGCCAGTACTATACTACACCTAAAGTACTGAGCAAACAGATTTAGATGTTGATATTATTTAGTTTGCTCAGATATGTATGTGTAACTTGTCTTGGTTTAACAGAATAATTCCACTATTGATCCTACAGATATGGACACAAGTTTCATCTCTCCTTTCTTGCACTAAGTGACTAAGTCGTAAGGACTGTATATGTGTGTCTAAGGAAAAAAACAAAGCCAAATTATGTGCTACCACAAACAAATAGACTGTACAGTACTGTACTGTACACTTAATGGCAACTGTACTATATTATGATGTTACACCGAGAAGACAGCTATATCAGAGCTTAAAGAATGGTGGTTGAGATTAAACTTTTCATGTGACTCTATTAGCTAATGAAAGTTGTGAGAGTAAAACACATGCACAGCACCAGTAACCTTGACCAGCAGTTGCCAGTTTGGTGATTTTTCTATGGCTAATGTAAGATGCTTTTGTTTTGTAGTACAGTAGTTTTAGAGCATCACTTAATAGTGATAGTTTGTGTGTACAGAACTTGTCATATTGCACTCAATTCTTTGTCAACTTTAATATACATCAACTGTAGAAAACAGTTAAACTGGCAATGTTGCCTTGGCCTGAGGTTGTCAAGATCCTACTCGTATAAATTGACTTGATCTTCAAGTGGGTGAGAGAGAAGACTAACATAATCTTTAAAACTCAGTTCAGTCGTTCTATGCTTTTCTTTTATTGTGGGTTCATATTACAAAGATCACACATTGTAAATACTGTATCATCTGAACTGACCTCATTCCTTGTTATAGTTAAAGATATTTTTATAACAGATTTTTAGTTCGTTTTATTATAATAAACTCTGTGAGCTCTCTGCTGTTGAGATTGAAGTAATAAAGATAAAGTTGACCGATTTATCAAAGCTGCTTATAAACTTACTGTTATCTCTTACATATCCTTAATTACTGGTGTTTGGTTAAATCAACTTACACAACATACACATGTGAATGGAAGTACAGTATGTACCAGTTATAAAGTATACTAACTGTATGTAGAGTCAGAATACCTTTCCCCACATCACAACATTGTACAAAGCCCTCACTGGATAGGGAAATAGACACTACCAAATATCCCAGGGGCAAGGAGCAAACCAGCCTGACTGTAATAAGAAAGCAACCTTACTAAGTGTGGTATCTACCAGGACCTATTGTATGATGTGGCATTCCCAGAAGTAAATAGGATATCAACATTATGAATTAATTATAGTGGTCATTCTACTTAGTATAGCCTCCCACAAGTAGCAGGTCCTCTCACAGCAGAGCTGATTGCCTTGCTTGTTTCACTATCAGTTTTAGTGCATCATAGCCTTCCTAGGCTTGGCAATAATCTGAATAGAATTACTTAATTACTGTACATATCTCTTTTCATACTTTATCTTGGTGCCACATAACATATATGGCCTGGTGATAGTTTCACATGGAATTCAGTTTTAATTAGTATGTAGTGGCTGGAACAATTCAAAATATACAGCGCCACAAGTATGTGTTGTTCAAATTCATCATTAAGACTAATGATTAATCTTACCACTCCATTAATCAAGTGTTATCTGTAGCTCCAATATATTCCCCTCTATTATGTTGTGCTACATTGTCTTTCTGATTATCCAGGATAATTACAGTAAAGAACTCATTAGAATTTGGGAGTTAATGTTATGAAGTAAATTTTTCCACGAGATGGAAGATTGAAGAAAATAATGTTATGGTTGTTGCTCAGCTTTGAGTCAAGAGGTATAGTTTTCTAACCTAAAGTAAATAACAAACATTTATCAGTACAGTACTGTACAGCCCTGTGATATGGGCAATAGTTTAAGGGTTTCTACAAGGTCTTCCAGACCTAGGACAGTCTGCTTTTTTCCTCAATTCAATATTACTATAGTCTTCAACTCTGTCAGAGACAATAGTCATCACTCTTAACAGTTCCGAAGAGATCAGTGAATGCCAATTTATTTATTTAAATATTTATTACTAATATGAACCCATCTTAATATACTTTGTCAATTCTTGGTTGTTTTCAGGTTACCCAACAAGGAATGAAAAGCTTTGTATTTTGTTAGAATCACAGAACAGGAACAGCATTATCATTCCTAGTCATGCTAAAAAATGAAACAAAACTTAGAGCAGCATGGGTCAGAAATATATCGTGCATTGCTGCCAAAGTGAATGTTGTGATAAAGTGTGAGAACTATGTATATTATCTGACGTAGTGTTCTGGTTTAAGATAAGTTTTATTTTCAAATAATGAACTAATGTGCGATGAATATGAAAGGATAAGATTATTATTAACACAAATATGTACAGTCAAAATAGTATAAACATTTGTTGTAGTATTTCAAATATATAAAATGCAGTACAGCCTGTAGTATAATTTCTATGTTTTACTGATCATTTCCTCTTCTAACTTTATATGGGTGCCCTGTTTACTCATCAGCCTCAGAGTAAAAAAAAGAGTAATAAAAAGGTCAGTGATAAATCTGTGTTTAATAATATTTATAAGAATCATGACAGCAGGTACCAATACAGTACTAGATTCTAAATGCACTGTCAAGGATATAACTTATGTCTCTCCTGCCCCAGTAAACATACAAAAGTCCTAAAAATCTGACAATGCATACAGAGCCATGTAAAGGTATTCCTTCAGAAGGATAGATGTACAAAAAAAAAAAAAAAAATCTTAACTCCTGGTGATTCTACTGGATAGGGACAGGACTGCCATTTTCAGATCCCACAGGTGTAAGAATACTTTTTATAGGTACAGTACTGTAATATTGCTGTTACAAGTGCAACACAGTACAGTACCGGTACTCCTAATTTTCAATTTTCCCTTCCACTTCACATTATCTGGTTATGAGTGTTACCAATCAGCAGGAGGGACATACCTTGTGACCCTGGCAGTGTACCATATACCATAAGGGAAGAGTGCAAATGTAACTGCACTGGGGATTATCAATTCCCCTAAACTGAGCCACTAAAGAGACGGCTTAATCAATGGTACAATTGTCAATTATTTTGACACAAGTTGGAGAAATCACTGACATCATCCCATCATTAAAGTCATCAAGACAATGTGAGAGAAATCATAGAAAAAGTTTTCACTTCAGGATTAATCAATAATTTCACTACTTCATTTCCAGAGTACAGTACCATACATAAATTCCATAACTACAGTAGATGGCAGCTTTCATACAGAGTTAAATAAACCCTATATGTAATGTACAGTCGGCCTCAGGAATTCGTATACATCACTGTGACATCAAGGGTTCGTAACTAGAATATTTAACACATAAGTTTCTTAACACCAAACCTTTCTAGTAATGTTATTTGGCTAATAATTGAATCAGTCAGGAGAACAATGTCTACAGTATGTGCAGAATAAAGACACCTTTTAACCAATGATTTGTGTACTAATTCCTGAGGCCGACTGTACCTGGTACAGTAGCCTACTGTATTTTGCTTTGTCCAAATAATTCGATAAAGTTAACAGGAATTATATATGCCTGAGAGAATTAAAAATAATTTTTTTTTTTTATATATTAAAAACTTCACTATATAAAAACTGATTATGTGATCCAGTATTGAACAAATATAATTTCCTAAAAGTAATGAAAAAATAATGTATATCAAATGTTCTGATATGTACCAATAAAGGTGATAATGTGTATGATTAGTGGCATGAAAATGTTATATGAAAACTAAAAATATTAAGGAATATGCCTGACAGCAAGAAATTACAGAACCCAATCATCAGCACCATCTTCACAACATCAAGACTGCCCATGTTTCCTTACAAAGGAATGGGGTATCTAATCTAGAAAGGTAAGAGAAGACTATAATAGAAAGCCCAGTGAAATGAGCCACATTGACATTCACTTCCACTTCCACCTTAAAGCCTGCAAAATTTTAAGCTCTCTCCAAAAAATACAACTTCCACAATGAAAATGCTTCATACACTCAACAATATTCAACTACAAACTGATATGCTAGTTCTCAGTCTAAAGCTGCAGCAATATACTATACAGGTGTCTTAACCCAGCTATTGTATATTGTATTTGCATCTATCAATTTTAATTGTTGGCATGTATCTGTGTTACCAACATGTAACATACAACGTAACAGTCATCCCTGCATTCTGAGACTGATTTTTACTCTTAATAGCACACACAAAGCATTTTGTAATACTGTAATAAAAATCATTGTATATATGGGACTGGAGGATCATATTGAAATATAAAAATGAGTGAAAATAGTCATGTAAGGTGAGTGAACACAAATTTATATACCTTACGGGCACTGTACGAAGACATTGCAAGATAATCTTGAAAGAATGGAACTGCTGTTTGTGTATTTAAGTACAGTACTGTACACAAGACTGACATAAGAAAGCATGGACCTCAGATAAGGTGGGATGACAGTAACTGGGTTAAAACACACTGCAGATCATTAGACAACCTTAAATTTATTACAACCAATGCAAACAAATGAAGAAGGGTGAATATACCAAGTTCTTTCAAAGGTGTGAGTAATTCAAGTCACTTAGGGTATGCAGTTCAAATATATGGCTCCATTATGATTTGAGTAAAGTCTCAAACAAACGAAACAGACAGTGCACTCTATGACTGCTCTGGTGCTCATAAGTGTTTACAATCAAATATTATTATGAGCACTAGTTATCATATCTCATGATAAAATATAGAATTTCCAAATCATATTTTAACTATTTTTGTCTCCCTCCAAAGTATACATTACTTGATGCTCAGGAGGGACACAGCCAAATTAAAAATTATGTTATCTTGATTTTTAAGTTTCTCATATTCAAAACAACTGCTCTTACAGATGTACATTATGGAAAAGATTTTTACAAATGCTAAAAATTCAGTCTCCTTTATTAACAAAGTGAAGGATTGTGACTCCAGCATCGCATGTCAAGTGTTTCAAAAATTTCTGGATAAGGACCATTTTATGGGTGTTTCAGAAAGTGATTTGTGTTGTTAGGAAAGCAATCCTGTGATCAGTTTTGCAACTCATCATACATAAAACCTAATCAATTCATTTCTTTCATATTACAGTACATACATGATTATAAAAGTTGAAGATACTGTACAACCACAAGTTGTAATTTCTCTAAGTGAAGGTAAAGCTAGTAGTTGTCTTTGCTATACAAAAGGTTACCTTCAAATTATTATTGAAACCTAGGGTTACTTTATGTCTTGTTAGTATGGAATATACAATAATGTACTAACAACACAGAAATCCATGTAAAACAAGAACAACTTATTTCAAATCTCATGTACTAATGGGTTGAATTATATTTTGTGAATGTACAGTACAGTACTTGGATCAGGTCTCAGAGTAGTTGCTACCAGATATATGTATTTCTACATAAATATTCCACCTTCTGTTAATCATTGCACTAAAGGAGTTCATGAATAGATGTAACCCTCCTTGAAGAGAGGTGTACAGGTTGCTCTATAATGAACTGGGTCAATTTTCCTTAGTTTCATTATGCATGCCTTTAGTTCACAGAAGAATCACTAGGGCAATGATCCCTCCAGCTACAAAGACAAAGGGTAGCCATGTCTTCAAGAACCCTCCAAAGCTGTCAAGTAAAAAGATAATTATAATAAGGTGACAGGACTATTCAACTGACATTATATATCATCTGACATAATATCAGTAAAAGTAATATACTATATAGCCTACAGTCAAAGCTTGAAATCAATGCATTTTTAACTTGTACATTCAAGAATTCTTTACATTACCTGACATATTTCCCGTGGAGTAGCATGAGGAAGCAGAGTTTCACCATGTTCCAAGAGCTTGAACCATCGTAGTGCATTAGGTTGAGTGCCATGGCAACATGAGAATGGCAGTTGTCACAGAACAAGTTGTGCTGTGATATGGAGGGAAAAAACTGAGCTTTAAAACACTGCATTCCATTTCATTTTGTTTTCTCCAGTCGACAACATAAATCTGACTAATTATTTACTGGTATATTGAGTACAGTATTTGCAGAGGTATGATACATTTCAATTATCATTGTTTGTAATATAGGATTTTATTGAAGGATAATTAAAAGGTAAAGGGATTATATTGCAATTGGTGAGTCAGACTCTTAATACAGAATAGTATGAACAGATCCAAATCCAACAATTATATACTGTACCCTGGATCTATACAGTAACTACTATTCTTCTGGTGGGAAAGAGCAGAAGTGAAAAAGACCACATGAAATGTTGTTGTTTTGAAAGCTATGCTGGAAAGAAGCAAAAGCAATGCAAGAATGCAAGGGTTAATCTGATTGATAATTTGTCATTCAAATAGTTCTTTATAAAGATGAAAGGCCTATCTGGATCAAGAGATCTTTGGGGGGATTTAAGGATGTGAATGATTGCTGCCTTCCTCAAAATATTAGGGACTGTGTTGTGTGTCAGGAGGTACCTGAAGACTATAAAGAGGTACAGTAGTCCATGGTACAGTAATTGGTCCATGGTGTTTAAGTAGTAAGGTATTGTTGCAGATAATACTTTATGGTTTCACCCTTGTTTTAAAGATCTATATAAAAATATGATGTGACACACACTTCAATTACAATATCTCTTATACCTGTGCAGAGTTAACTGCAACAACAACAAAATCATGATATACATATTTTATACTGAAAAAAAAAAAAAACTTGGCTCTTAAGAGTTACATTGTGAAAATGATGCCAAGCCTCACAGACACAGATCTATTATTAATCCCTTATACCCTTGTATATTATGTTGGTAAACATTATTTATGGTGAGTGGGACAAAAGAAGGTTAACTGACCATTCTGCCTTGGTACTCCTCAGAGGCCAGGGTAACACTGTGGTCGAATGAGGTTGGACCACCCTGTGCTCTGTAGGGATCCAGACGCCAGTACTTTGTGGGCCATCCAAAAGCCATGTTGTCCTCTGATACAAAGTAAGGACCGGCAAAATCTCGAATAACCCCAGAAGTATATGCTATACCCATGTGGCCGATGAATGGCAGAAACCAGCTGGTGGCAAAAAGCAATTAATTACTATCTATACTGACTATTTTATTTAATGCAAACAGCAATCACATGTGTAATATGAAGCCATGAATTTAAAAAAACAAGGATCACAATGACTTGTGATGACTACAGTATATCAAATCACAATCAAATTTCTTCTTAGAGAAACCAAATCAGAAGAGGAATGTCTAGACTACAAGAATATTACAGTATCACCGCAAAAAAAAATCGTAACGTTGTAAACATTACCGCATACTCACCCATGCTACGAGACATTAATTGATTTATAATATATTTGATAGGACAATACAGCTAAAATTTGCTTTTCTACATGTTTATTAGTACTTAGTCATTTCACCCTTCATTTTTATCACAGAATTTATCCAGTCTGATATACTGTCTGAAAGTGTTTTCAAATATGACGAGTCCATTGCATTCCAGAGCTCCCGAATTTTCTTTATCAAAGCATCTACACTTGAGATAGGAAGCTTTCCAAGTTTCCTCTTCATCTGATTCCACACATTTTAGGCCCCATTGTGTAGTGCGGTGAACTGTGACAGGTCGTGAGAACAATAGGCAGGGGGAGTAGCGCGCGGGACAACCCCACACCTTACCCCAAGGCCTACTTGGCAGTTACTGATATTACGGATTTGAAAAACTGGACTGGCTCAGCTAGAGCCTAAATGAGTTGTCATGTATTACAAAAAATCACATTAATAATCTCCAGTGCTACCAAACCAAACAGAATCCCTTACATCAATCTGCGTGTGTTTTTGCAAGAAATGTTTACTACTCGACGATTTTTTTTGCGGTGGGTGTATATATATGAAGTATTTCAGGCAAGATGTATGGTACAATGATTATTGAGAGGGTGTTGGAAAGATCAATGGAGTTGGTGAATGATAAGCAGGGAGGCTTTCCAATGGCAAAGGATGTGTGGATCAAGTATGTTTATATTTGCAATAAGGCATTTGATAGAGAAACCCCATGAAAAAGACTAGAAGCTGTATATTTCCTTTATGAATGTAGAGAAAACTTATGAAAAACTCGACAGTGAAGACAGGGAAGTAACGCAAATGAATGGTAGAAACGAAAAGTTGTTGAATGCAGTACAGAACTTTTATAATGGTAGTGTGGCTTTTGTGAGATCAGATGGAAAATTCAGTGACTGGTTTCCAATATCTTTTGAAGTGAGACAAGGAAGTGTGATGCCACCATGCTTGTTCAATGTATACAAGGGTGTGATAAAAAAAGGTTAAGGCAAGAGTACAATACTGTAAAGAGGAGTCAAAATGGTGCCAGGTAGGGAATGGTGAACTATTTCAAACCTGATGTATGCAGATGATGCGGTGCTATTGGATAGGCCTATTAGTGATAAAGTGAAAAATCTAAAAAGATTAGAGGCAAGTTTTGCAGGTGTGTAAATACTTCTGTTTAAAGGTAAATATGGGAAAATGCAAGATGTGAAGAGGGAAGGGGAAGGATGAGTCAAAGTGTAACATGCAAGTGGATGGTGAGAATCTCAAGGTGGCTGAGAAAACAGCACATGGGAGAAATACAGTATTAGATAAGAGAGAAAAGTATGAATAGGAAGTGGAAGGTAAAGTAACCCAAGGGAGAAAAGTAGCAGGTGTGGTGAAAACACTGGATAGAACTAACAGGTTTAGTATCCTCTACTATAGTATTAAAAAAGGTAAATGTGGTACAGTATTAATGAGATTGTGAACCAACGTATGAAAATTACAAACAACAAACTAACAACAAAACAAAGAATATGACATACGAGAGGAGAGGTAGAGGTGTCCAGACAATGCAACAAGGGTAGCGGTGTCTGGTGACATCCATCTTCCCTATGATGACTGGACTACCGTCAGGGCTTCCACTCTCAGACATTTAACCACGCCGTGTCCTGAAATAATATAACTATTTATAAAGGGATATGAAGCAAGTTCCTATGTCTTCCCCACTTTCCCTCCTTTTATTGCTCTGATTCTACATGCTGACTGATCATTTCAATACCCCACTTGGAACACAGGGCTGCAAATTTCTATTAACCACTAACCTTCTTTACACATTTTTATTATGATTATCATTAAAAAAAAGACCACTACAGGCTACACTATTATGAAGCATGCCGAATATAACGAGTGTCAAAATCGATAAAAAAAAAGGAGAAAAATACACTTGAAAATTATACTGAACCTTAATAAGAATTTATAATAGTAGCTTAGCGAACATGCAAACTAAGGGCCGATTCCACAGTGGCTTTGGTTTGTTAGGATCCTCCCCAACCAACCAACCACACTTGTCAGTCTTATTAGGGTCAGGTAAGGTCAGGTTAATTCCAAAATACCCCATCTTGGAAATGGGGCATTGCCAAGGAGAATGCCATAGAAGAAAATTATAGTCTTAACGTTAGAATGGTATAAATTAGTGGGTAAAGAAGGTAAAAACATCGTAATAGAAAACGGCAATAGAATAGATAATTACCGAAAAGATAATTACCAAATAAACCTTGCATCATACACACTCATTCCAGATAAGCCCTTACCTTAAATTATAAACACACATCACAGATACCCAAACCACAACAACAACCCAACACAGATGATAACACCACGGTTCCTGCTCCTCACAGTGTTGCCAGATCTGCTTGTCAGTGCTTGACGAAATTTCTCCAACTTCAAATTTCCCTTTTTTTTTTTTTTACCATAAATTTAGTGTAATCATGAAGATAGTCGTACGTACAGTCACGAGCACTGATAAGTATACAACTTTGGTTGAAGCTTTGAACAGTCAAATTCACAAACGAAATATAATTATAATTCCAATGGAGATCTTATTGTGTATTTATTTATTGTCTTTAGTTATTCGAAGCTCACATGAATACTTATTAATGCTTGTGACTACATTTACCACCTCCTGATATTTCGTCTGGTGGAAATTTTCCCATTAATGTCCCCATACAGCACCTCTAATTTCCCATATCTAAGAAAAAAATTCCCCACATCTGGCAACACTGGCTTTACCTTTGTTTTGACAAGTTACACATGTTTCGTACTCATGGCATATTCGGTGTGTCAAGTTGTTGATACTGTATATTATTATTTTTTAATATTATTTCGTGTTCTTCGTGTGCATATATATAATTATTACACGCACCAGTATCGGAGGCAAGTTACTTTTTTAATGGCTGCAAACACATTACAATTTGGTGGGAAATATGAATTTGGCCCGAAACGTCAAACTGCCCCTATAATTTTAGTAGATACATTTTCCTTATGTTCCACCCTTTTCTTTCGATACTGTTATGGCCCCAGTCGTTCAACTTATCCCGGGTCGACTGAGACACGTAATCAGATTAAGGGGGTGCGGGAATAGGGGACAGGTTTGGGGGGGGGGGGTGCGGAAATAGGGGGACAGGCTAGGGGTGGGTAGAAAGCCTGTCCCCTATTCCTGCACCCCCCTAACCCCCCCCAAGCCTGTCCCCCTACTCCCGCACCCCCCAAAACCCCCCCAAGCCTGTCCCCTACTCCCGCACCCCCCTAACCCCCCCCCCTAAACCTGTCCCCTATTCCCGCACCCCCTTAATGTTTACCTCAACAATAAGAAACACAAATAAAGCTTTAAAACTTTATTTTATCTTTACCTTTTTATCTTTTCTTAAGCCTTCCTCTCTAAGCCTCCCTCCTAAGCCTCCCTTCTTGTTACAATGTCTTCCTAAATTCAATAAACATATACATCCTAGAACTAATCTTGGAATATAGCAAAATCAAGTAGTGACATCTTCTACCTAATAGTGAAGATGTTAACACTCTTCTCTCTACTAAAACATAATGATATGACATAATCCTTCTCTGTATGGGTAGTGAAGATATGTCACACCCCCTTTCCAATTTTAAATGTGAGTTCTCCCTTAAGAGGGCTCACATCTCACATGATACAGTCCATCCACAGTTAGCCTACTGTCATCCCCTTCCTCTTCACCATCTTCCTTATCCTTGTCACTGTTATCTCCTTCCTCCTTACTATCTTCCTAATCCTTGTCACTGTTGTAGTGGATAGCGAGCTTTCCATGTCATATACAATATGCGCATCACAGCCCTCACCCGTCGGACGCCAGCCACACCTGCGCGCGCAGCCTCACCCCGCTCCGGACGGTAAAAAAGGAGCTAGAACGACACCCAATGTTGCATCCTGGACAGGTATCTACAATGGCTCCATCCAGCTTCTTCTGATATGTCAGAAGGGCCGGGTGGTGGCCACACCGCAGCCTGGCCAGGTAGACTCTGTCCTCACGGGGAAGGGATGATTCAGATGGGTAGATGTCACCACCGAGGGTACTGCCCGCCACTTCCTGGCCAACTGGGTCGCCACCTTCGGTCCTCTGGCAGTTGTGGTAACGGACCAGGGGACTCAGTTCGAGTCTAGGGCGTGGCAGGACATGTTACTTTTCCTGGGAACGCACAGGAACAGGACGACGGCTTACCACCCCTTCAGCAACGGGATGGTGGAGCGGCTGCACTGGCACTTCAAGGAGGTATTCAGGGCCCTGCAACCTCACCAGTGGACCAATGCCCTGACTCTCATCCTCCTCACCATTCGCACCACCACCAAGGAGGACTTCAACTACTCGCCGACAGAGCTAGTCTTCCGCGAGGACCTATGCCTCCACGGCCAAATCACAACCCCCAACCTCGACACCTCTAACGTCACCTTCCTACCGGCGCTGAAGGCAGCAATCTCTACTACACGACAGTAGAAGTACATACTTCCTACATGCCTCCACACCTCCTCACTGCTTCCAAACTCTTCCTGTGCACGGATGCACATCGCACACCACTGCAGACTCCCTACACCAGCCCGTACCCCGTTATCTCTAGCTGAGGGAGTTCCTGGGAGTGGTCAATTACTACCACCGCTTCATTCCCCACGCCGCCTCTGCCCTCGCATAACTCCACGACCTCTTAAAAGAACTGAAGAAAACGTCACAGAAGTTGGTGTGGTCCACAGCAGCCAAGGAAGCCTTCAACAGCATCAAGGCAAAGCTGGCAGACACTACCCTCCTTGCCTACCCAATTTCACTTGAGCCACCACAGCGGAAATACAGCGCCTTCGATAGAGAGCTGATGGCCATCCATGATGCTGTCAAACACTTCCGCCGTTTTTTGGAAGGTAGGAGTTTCCATATCCGCACCAACCACAAGCCCTTGACGACGGCAATGCAGCAGCAGGGCACCAACTGGTCTCCAAAGGTTACACGCCACCTGTCATTCGTGTCAAAGTTCACCATCGACATCCACCAGGGGCGAGGACAACGCAGTTGCCGATGCCCTATCAAGATTGCTCCCGCCACAACCCAACATCGCTATGATCCAGCAGATGCCCCTACTAAACATTCCGGCCATCGCTGCAGCTTAGGAAACCGACACACACCTCCACGACCTCCTCACAGGCGACACTGGACTTCGCCTGGAGTACTTGACCACCCCAGATGCGGTTACCAAGCTTTGGTGCGCCATGCCCCTATATTTCTACACAGTTCAGGCTACACGTATTCAACCACTACCATTCTTTCAACCATCCAGGCGTTGCAGGTACTTGTTAGCCGCCGAGCAGTCTGGCCAGGTATGAGGATACAAGTGAAGGAGTGGGTCGCCTCTTGCATACCTTGCCAGCGAGCTAAGGTAGGACGCCACCCCCGATTCACGAGTTCTCTGTGCCTACTAGCAGGTTCCACACCGTGCACGTCGGCATCGTGGGACCCCTACCTCCGTCCCGCGGCTCATGCTACCTTCTGACTTGCATTGACAGGACAACATGCTGGTGCACCGCAACCCCTATGAATGACATCACCGCTGAAGGTACTGCCCGCCACTTCCTCAGTAACTGGGTGGCCAACTTCGGTCCCCCGGCCGTAATCGTCACAGATCAGGGAACCCAATTCGAGTCAAAGGCGTGGCCAGATATGCTTAGCCTCCTAGGAACTCGCAGCCAGAGAACCACAGCTTACCACCCATGCAGTAATGGCATGGTAGAACACCTGCACAGGAGGTTGAACGATGCATTCCGGGCGCTGCAACCTAGCCAATGGACTGACGCCCTACCTCTCATCCTCCTCACCATCCGCGCTACTGTTAAGGAGGACCTAAACCATTCCCCAGCAGAGCTAGTATTCGGCGAGGACCTCCACCTGCCAGGCCAACTCACAACACCTCCAACTTGTCATTCCTCCCAGCACTAATGGCGGCGATGCCCGCCCTACACCTACACGCCATACACCATCCAGACCGACCTACACACCCCCAGGTTTCTGTTCCACCCCCAACCTATTCCTGCGCACGGATGCACACTGCACACCATTGCAGGAACCGTACCCCACCCCGTTATCTCCAGGACGGACGCTATTGTACCGTACAGGTAGCGGGAAAGCCGTGCGTCACGTCCTGGGAACGGGTGAAGCCAGCCCACACAAACACACACTGACCCCACGCCGCCAGCACACTCACCACAACACATATACCCACAAATGCATACCACCACTACCACTCTCACACCACCACACCCACACACAGCAACACGTGCATCCTTCCCCCAACATCCTCACCCCACTACTTCCCTCAAACACCACCACAACATACCACCGCACACCACTCCTACTCACGCCACAACCATGGCCACACCACTCTGCCAAACCACTTTCACACACGCAGTCTACACTGCTCCTACGCACACTCCAACCACACCCACGATCTCACCACTCGGCCCCACCACTCCCACACACACACCCTACGCCGCTCCTGCCCACACCATCAACTTCATCCCACAAATACACACACCTCCCTACCTCATCACCACAGCGCCCTCTGACACCGACACCTACCACTGACCCTACCTCACCACTACCCCAACTTCAACCTACTCCTTCATCCATACGTTCACCCCTACCACGCTCTCCTTCTCCTACCCAATCCACACCCGACCCTATCCACCCCCAACCTTCGTCACCAACATGCTCACCTTCCCCCACCCACACCTCACCTAACCCCATTCATTCCCCACCAGACCTTTCCTGTAACTCCCAAACTGACCCACACCAACAACCCATTCCTATACCTCCCGATCCTACCCCTACTATCCCTCCGACACCAGTAATCCCTCTAGTCTACCCCCAGTAAGAGTCTAGCAACGCACAACATCCGCCACTCACGCCACCATGACCCGGTACACCGACCCCCCACCGCCAACTCCAGCTCCCCCCCCCCCACCCCGCGGGAGCAGTCAGACAATGATGAACATGCCCTAGTCCCAGAGGGGTACATATCCCGTTCCAGCAGAACTGTGCATAGACCAACGAAATACCTCACACACATGTACAACGCAAACACACACCCACTCCACACGCCTGCAGATACACTCACTCCCTATTATTAACTCACACACTTGCCTCCCCGACACACACCACACCATACTGGTACACTTATGCATGACACACTATTTATATTTTATGTTGTAAATATCCCTTTGTTATGTATGTATATGGATGTACTGGGCCACCCTCCTCTCCTAAATATTGTGGAGGAGGGGGGGTACTGTAGCAGACAACAAGCACCTTGCGCTTCCTGGCCTCTCCTCACCTGTCCACCTGCCACTGGAGCACGCCATGACACCGGCGCGTGCAGCTGGCCTGGATGAGTTAAAAGGCGCCGACGAGCCATTCCTCGGTCACTCTCCTACCAGCACTCGACCTAGACGCACCTCTTGCCCTGCCGCCGACCTTGCCTGCTGCCCTACCACGCCATGCTCACCACGCTACCTCCTGCAACAGCTCTCTCTCTCCATGCGGCCACGGCAGGCAAGACTCATCTTCTACCAGGCGCTTGTTCTCTACAACAACGACCCTAGCCGATTTTGCTAGGTGTCCTGGAAGCACTAGCTAGTGTGAGCACCTACCTTGTAACTCTATTAATAAATTGTTACCGTGTACAATCGAGTCTGTTCACGCCAGTAGTAACTTAACCCCATGTTGTTACAACACTCATCCCTGCTCCTTTACTCTTGTAAGTACAGTCGGCAGCAAATGTCCTGTCGCCACATCTGCCAAGCCATGAAGTAAGTATGGAAATATAAGCTTCACGGGCTCGTAAACTGAAAAAACAGAGAAGTATATTAATTTAACCCCAGGATATCTTATTTCTGAATGGTGGTAAATGTGTTTATTCCATGATTAACCTTTATGTTATCTTTGAAGAAGTGTTGAGTGAGGCGACACGACTTCTGCCGCCGACTGTACAATAACACATTTATAGCTTTCCTCCAGCCTTTTGGCACCTCTTTCTGCTTCTAAGCCAAATTATTAATTAAATGTAACATACACTCCATCACCCACCCACCCGCTCACTTCAATTAATATTTCTACAAAATATATTCCACCTACACTGCTGGGGCCTTTCCCACTTTCAACCTCCCTATTGCTTTCCTATAATAGGCTACTCCCTCCATATATATATTTCCCTTGTCCTGTACCGGGTGTCTATAAATCATCTGAACAACTGCAACGAACACAACGACACTCGCCAACAACACAAGATACACTCACTGAGGGCACTATGGGAAAGCCCGGTTCAAGCCATAGCCTTCCTCAAGAGCTCGGGGCTGTTCGGCCAGACAGCTTGAGGAACTTCAACAACAACAACTAACAAATTTACATGTTCATGCAATACGATAAATTTTGTTCAGGTAATTTATGGACACTATGTACAGTCGGCGGCAAAAGTCGTGTCGCCTTACTCAACGGTTCTTGAAGGATAACAAAAAGGATAATAATCAAACAAACATATTCACAATACAGAATTACAATATCCAGGGGGCGAACAAATATACTTCTCTGGTTTTCAGTTTGCGAGCCTGTGAAGCTTATATTTCCATACAGTATTTCATAACTTGGCAGATGTGGTGACATGACTTTTGACGCCGACTGTACTTTATTACAAATGTTCATCCCTGCTGGTATGGAGATGACAGTGCATGGGAAGGCGGATATGGTTCTTAATTTCAAAATGATAGCATTACCCAAATTGCATACCAGTCAATTAATTTTTTTGCCAGACACTATCATCCTAAGTGAACTAGAATTTACCACATGATGGAACACCCTAGCTGCTTGGTAGGTGTAAAGAGAACATCTTCTTGGCAAACAAACACCCGTCAGTGTCACTACAACAGCCACACATCTTCATCTATATCAACTCTCTTGTCTAATATCTTGTACAGTAACAAGATCATACTATAAATCTTGTATATAGATATTATTTACCCGCCTTCAACTCGTATTTCAGCGGGTCCTTTTAATGTTTAGTATTTTTCCACCTGTAGTCGTATTTTATATATACTGTATATTATAGCTTCCGCCATTGTCACCTCGCTGCCAGAGACAGGCACTTGGCTCACGTGTACCCTGTTGGTTTCCTTACTCACGTGCTGTATTTATAGGGTCACTGTACTCGACTCTATCACATCAAGGTTACCTCTGTACTACACTGGAAATAGTTTTACTTTTTTACGGCACAATAATATGATCATTAGCCTATAACCAATCGGTAGCGTTTTATTTTCTAATCGAGTGATGTTGAGTCCTACTTACAAGGGCTTGTTTACATCATATGTGTCACTTATGTCAGTCGCACAGGGACATAAATTCAGACACCAAGTCTACGAGACAAGGGTGGGATCTTCAAAGCTTCGTAACCGCAGTTATGATTCTCGTAGCGCCATATTTGTTCGTAAGTTGTTCATAACCGCTAAGATCGTATCTTCAAAGCTTCGTAAGGGAGTTTCCGTCGGCCATTATGCGCCATATTTGTTCGTAGCGCTACGAAAACTGAAAAGCACTCTTAAGGCTGATAGCAGGGTCGTGTAGTTGAGAATCAACCCGTAAATAGTGAGATTTGAGTTTATTTATACTTGGCGCGGCCGACACAGACGACATAATGGTTGTTGTCGTCACTTATCGGTGAACATAAGCAAGAGGAGGGGATTCAGTGAGCAGCTTAGGAGAATGGAGCTGCAAGTGTCAATTTAAACTGATGAACTGTGAAATAGAAAGTTACAAATACTTTTTGTGTGTATCATTACTTTTGGAGTGTTTAAGAATAATAGGATATAATGGGGACTTACTAATTGCAGGAAAGTGCATGGCTTCCAGTTACCTGCAAACAAAGCCGAAATTCTTCATTGCATAGTTAGACCTAACTTAATCCATGTAGTATGAGTCTTTATTCCATAGTCCTTTGCATGAAGTGGATATTCTTAAGGTTGATAAACTTTCTTTGTGATTGATTGGCTTTCTAATGAAAATATTACAAGCACACTAATGTGATGTGTGAGCTGGTAACATTTAAATAACTGGAATTATATACCTACTGATATATACTGGAGATGTGTAAAAGGTTGACCATATTCCCGAATTTAAAGACAAAAATATGTCTCAAAATTAACTAATGCAAATATTATCATGTTGTAAAAGTCTCAATAACATGTACTGTACATGAACCTTTCTTACCAATTCAATTAATTTTATTGAAGAGTATAATTTAATACATAATTTTCACCTGTTTTCATATTACATAAGACTTGTATTTTTCTAAAATAAATGCTTTTCAACAGCATATAACAAATATGTGACTGGTATTGATTTTTCTTAATGTTTTAATTATAGACTATAAAAAAACCTACATTTTATTTCCATATGACACCTGTCAGCTGGGGTGGGAGCTGTGCCTGGTAATCGTTTGCGATCTTAGGAGGTAAATTTTTGTATGCTTGTTTGTTTAGTAAAGAAGCAACCCACGTGGATAGAAGGGCTGTCAAACACATCCATTACCACACACAACCTCCTTCATCACTTCACACTATAGTACAACCCTGCTGCTGCTGACAGAATCGGGACCATGAACAACAGCCAATTTATTTTTACAGTGCTTTGTTTTTCTTTTCACCATAATTATGACATTCAGTATATTAGAGCCATTATATTATTGAACTGATTACTGAAATAGATAAGGTAGCTAAAAAAAATTTAACCAAGAACCGGTGACTGTAATTTGATATTTTAAATTTTACATCAGACTCGAAAGTTCATCTCTAAGTTGCTTTCCGAGATGTATATTATAGTTTACTGACATTGTTATGGAAGCCAACATTGGCATAAGCCGGTGTTCGAGAAAGTTCTACAAGTCGGGCCCATTGTATATATATATAAACTAGCGTGGCTACGTTCAGCTGTGTTGGTTTAGTTCAGTGTGGAGTTGCAGTGTGCTGTGCTCGACTCCCCTCCGCCCTCACCAACCCGACCCCCTCAAGCATCAACCAACTCCACCAAGGTAAATATGTATTGGTTGTCTGAAAATAGCCACACCAATCAGTTCGCATTCCAAGTCATGTTAGCTAGCTAGCCCTCTCGCTCAAGGAAAACCATCTGGCCCATAACAACTTTAATATATATAGCTCTTAATACTGGGTCTGAAAACATGAAATATTTAACAGTTAATCAAATAATAATCGAAGCACAATTTATGCCATACACGTGCATCTTTCCTGAGCGAGAGGATAATTTTATGTGATGTCAGGGACCCAAACTCAAGGTATATGTCTAAATTTTTGTAACGAAGGAATGGCAGATGCTTAAATAATTATTACTATCTTCGTGTTTAGTCTAGAAATGAAGGGAAGCTGCATGGTGAGAGATGAGCTGGTTAGTGTTTTTTAAGCTGTGTATTGTGTTGTCTTTATACCAACTCTGTCCCCACCAAGTGCTACCAAGTCCTTTCCTAATCCGACTCTTAATATTCAGTGGACATAGTCTAATGATTATCCTCTAGCTAACGTCAAATAATTTAACGCCCCACAGGGAATCGGTAAATATTGAAAGAATAACCGTTATTGCGTACGGTTTTTCTACCTTCATTACCCACTTATTTAGACCATTCTAAGACTATTTTCTTCTATGGCATTTCCTCCGCAAATGCCTCATTTCCAAGATAGGGCATATTCAAATGAAATTAGCCTGACCTGACCTTACCTAACCTAACCTAGACCACAACAGACTACCGGGACCTAACCTGGGCAAACTACCGGGAAATAACCGTGGCAAAATACTGGGACCAAGCCAGATCTGGCAACACGGCTACAAAACGGTAATTCTTTCAATAAATACCAGGGAATCTGCATAACAAGAAGCCAAATTCACCCTCCCATACATACAGTATCTTCTATTCAGGCCTGTCCGTCTACCTGTATTCCGCAGTCTATAACATCCTGAAACACACTCATCTTCCCACACATATTTACAAATAAGCTTCTGTCATCACACGAGGAAATTTTTTATGTTCTCGAGTTACCTAATGCACAAACAGACGGAACCTTAGACTATATAATTACCCTCATCCGTTCATTGCTACGTGTCGTTCAGGATAATGAATAACAGTGTAATTTTGCCATTAACTGATTTTATGTTGTATTTATTATAACTATCTATATAGAGAGCTTAACAAGGTACCACGATAAAAATGATTGATTGTCCCTCCATCTATGATTAGCACAAAGCCATTATTCATAGTGTGTCAGTTATGTAGGTCATTTCCTTTCGTAATAAATAACATTGTTGTTGTTGATGTTGTTGTTGTTGTTGTTTAGAAGCAGTAGTAGCATAATAGTAATATAATAGTCGTGTGCTGCTCTCCACATACCAGTTCACCTATATATTGCCACTACCACCAGTACTACTACCACATCGACTGCTGAATAGTATGATACCACTGTTACTATATATACTAGCATATACCACTATCACCACCTTCATTTACTTCTTCACTGATTTTTATTGAACTGTACTTCCACGAACTTGCCTTGGGACCCTATACAGAGAGGGTCAATAATAGAGTATATTGTACCACTGCCAAGCCACACAGTCAAACCTCCTGGCACACGCTATTATTTGCCAAGGTCAGTCAGGTGGTCATGGGGGTAACGGCGTTATTCTCTTGTTTACTGTATGAGTTGTGAACATTAACTTATGTATGTATGTACAGGATATGCCTACTGGTAATGACGCTCCACTTATTTACAGGGATCTGGCAGGTTCCGGAAGCATAAACATACAGATTTCTCCCACGTATTCACCTCAGAGAGAGTGAGAGATGTGTAGCCTATATGTACAGTTAATTATAATTAAGCCCAAAAATTCCGTCACTCCTCACAATTTATAGTAACATAGACCGTGTTAATGTGCCGTAGAATAACAAGAAATTCGTTATCATTTTAATTTACGTTCATGCTATACTGTAGATTGAATTACATTGCTTCTAGTGTTCAATAATTTCTAAACTGTCTG
This sequence comes from Petrolisthes cinctipes, assembly GCA_033782935.1. Taxonomy (NCBI): domain Eukaryota; kingdom Metazoa; phylum Arthropoda; class Malacostraca; order Decapoda; family Porcellanidae; genus Petrolisthes; species Petrolisthes cinctipes. The sequence goes on along the minus strand of JAWQEG010003913.1, from coordinate 73,700 downwards.
TCAGATACTCGGTTGATTATTGTGTAATCGTTTGCACTGTTGTCACTCAGTCGATTGAATTACTTTCACTGTGATGTTTATGGCTGTCACCTTTCATTAAGCATCTCCTCATTCATCACTTCTCTCGACCATATTGTTCCACTGCTCTTTCACTCTGCCTTCCTCTCACTCTGCCTCCCTCTCACCCTGCGTTACCCATCACTCTGCTCACCCTTTACTCTGCCTCAACCCTCCCCCTGCCTCCCCCTCACTCACCCTCATTGATCGTGTCTTATCTCTACCAACAGCAAGATGTCGCCGAGCAAGGCAGTGGGTATCGACTTAGGAACAACGTACTCGTGTGTGGGAGTGTTCCAGCACGGCAAGGTGGAGATCATCGCCAATGACCAAGGCAACAGGACCACGCCTTCCTACGTGGCCTTCACCGACACAGAGCGACTCATCGGTGACGCTGCCAAGAACCAGGTGGCCATGAACCCCAACAACACTGTCTTTGATGCCAAGCGACTCATCGGACGCAAGTTTGATGAGGCGTCAGTGCAGAGTGACATGAAGCATTGGCCTTTCTCCGTCGTAAATGATGCTGGGAAGCCCAGGATTGTTGTCGAGTACAAAGGTGAGAACAAGAAGTTCTTCCCTGAGGAAATATCATCCATGGTGCTTATCAAGATGAAGGAGACGGCCGAGGCTTACCTGGGTACACCTGTCAAAGACGCTGTGGTCACCGTGCCAGCATACTTCAATGACTCACAACGACAGGCCACCAAAGACGCAGGAACCATCTCCGGTATGAACGTGTTGCGCATTATTAATGAACCCACAGCTGCTGCCATTGCCTACGGTCTGGACAAGAAGGTTGGGGGTGAACGTAACGTCTTAATCTTCGACTTGGGTGGTGGTACTTTCGATGTGTCTGTTCTTACTATCGAGGACGGCATTTTTGAAGTGAAGTCTACAGCCGGTGACACCCACTTAGGAGGCGAAGACTTTGATAACCGAATGGTGAATTTCTTCGTCCAAGAGTTCAAGCGAAAGTACAAGAAAGATTTGGCAGGAAACAAACGAGCTCTTCGCCGCCTCAGAACTGCCTGTGAGAGAGCCAAGCGTACTCTGTCTTCATCCACACAGGCCAGCATAGAAATTGACTCACTCTTTGAAGGCAATGACTTTTATACATCAGTGACAAGGGCGCGCTTCGAGGAGCTTTGTTCAGATCTGTTCCGTGGCACTCTGGAGCCAGTGGAAAAGTCTCTTCGGGATGCTAAAATGGACAAGGCACAAATCCATGACATTGTACTGGTGGGCGGGTCTACCAGAATACCCAAGATTCAGAAGCTGCTCCAAGACTTTTTCAATGGTAAGGAGCTCAATAAATCAATTAATCCAGACGAGGCTGTGGCTTACGGTGCGGCGGTACAGGCGGCCATCCTGAGTGGTGACACGTCTGAGACAGTACAGGACTTGTTGTTGCTGGATGTCACACCATTGTCACTCGGTATAGAGACTGCTGGAGGAGTAATGACTGCACTCATCAAACGTAACACTACCATTCCAACCAAACAGACACAAACATTCACTACCTACACAGACAACCAGCCGGGAGTGTTGATTCAGGTGTATGAGGGAGAGCGAGCTATGACACGTGACAATAACCTCCTTGGTAAGTTTGAACTGACTGGCATTCCTCCTGCACCTCGAGGCGTCCCACAGATTGAGGTGACATTCGACATTGACGCTAATGGTATCCTGAATGTATCAGCAGTAGACAAATCCACAGGGAAGGAGAACAAAATCACAATTACCAACGATAAGGGTCGCCTGAGCAAGGAGGAGATCGAACGTATGGTGAATGAAGCTGATCAGTACCGAGCTGAGGATGAGAAACAACGTGGCCGCATCACCGCCAAAAACAACCTGGAATCTTACTGCTTTAACATGAAAGCTTCAGTAGAGGATGACAAAGTTAAAGACAAAATACCCGAGGCTGACCGAGACCAGGTGGCCCAGGCTTGCCGTGAGACTCTGGCTTGGCTTGATGCTAACCAGTTGGCAGAGGCGGAAGAGTTCGAGGACCGTCAGAAGCGTCTTGAGGAAGTGTGTCGACCCATCATCTCCCGCCTGTATGCTGGTGCTGGTGGCGCTCCTCCCGGTGGGGCTCCTGGCGGCCCTGGGTATCCTCCTAGTGGGTCTTCTGCCAACCAAGGACCCACTATCGAGGAGGTGGATTAAATACACACACACTGAATGACATTTTTAATCATTTGCCAATCCGATTCACTGTATACCGCATCTGTTCTCGTTGACATTATATTGTTATCTACTTTGCAATAAAAAAATAAAATTAGTGTAATTTAATAATCCCAAATAATATTAGAACTTAGAGAAAGTTTCTTTAAACATACAGTTGTGGGCAATGATTTCCTATTATAATCCCCTCAAAGAATTTACTCCATTAGAAATATTTTTTTATCTTTAGAGTCAAATTAGAAATAAACACTTCACCACCAACCGAAAATATAGATTGAATAATTCAGAATAGTCCGAAAATATTCAAAACACAAGAAGTAATGAGAGATTACTGTCTGCTACTGTATGTGAAACATTCAGCTTTTATGATTAAGGGATACTACAACTCAATTATTAATGGGTATATATGAAGAGTCTACTGTATATCTCAGATAGAATTGTTTCATTTCCTGCTGAGTGCAGTAATTTATAGCCAGAGGTGACAGAGGTGTTTGGAGTCACAGATATTGCAAAGGCACCGGGTTGATGCATTAGAAGTGTTCTCGGCTCTCGTCCACACAGACCTCCAGGGACTGACAGTAGTCACAGTACCCTTTTGTATCATCAGTGGGCTATATGACCCGTTTTGACTCGGTAGAATATATTTCTACCAGGATATTCCAATACATGTCGAAGCAAAATAAAAGCACAAACACAGGAACCTTTATTATATACTGTAGTAAGGGGAATAGGCGAGATGGTAGGGAAACTCTAAGGAGGTTGTAAGCTAGAAATTATCCCCATACCACATTCTGAATATGGAATATCTTTGTACGGTTGAATCTACAGTGTACAGTCAGCGGCAGAAGTCCTGTCGCCTTACCTGCTTCACCGAGACACGCAGTGTTCATGGACTCGAGAAATACGCACGTTAACTACACTTTTAATAATCTTGAGTCTATGAACATCGCGTGCCTCGGTGATGCAAGTGAGGCGACAGGACTTTTGCCGCCGACCGTACCAATTAAGGTCCGGTCACTTCCACTACTACCTGTAGCTATAGCCTATCTCCTTATGTAGGAACCTTGAAAATTAATCTTGTGAATTCGCAGCGTCATGGAAGTATGTTTTTTTTTTTTTTTTTTTTTTTAAGAGCAAACTAAATTAATGTCTTGTGGATTTATGGATGTAGCCTACCTAAGTTACAAGTTACAGTAATTTCTATATTCAAGTATAGAGAGAGGATCGAGTGAAAGAGGCTATTGAACCTACGTAAACCATACATAAAACTCGTGTTTTATATTACAGGGAAAGAGATGCAGTAAACAAGAGGTGGTGAACGTGCAGTGCTTCTTGTCTATTTCAGGCCTGGCAGGAACACGAGCAATAAAAATGTTTGTTCTCTCCTCACCACAACCACTAAAGCAGTCTCCCTCACCACTCAACGACATGTGACACCTCCTTACACCACACGATCCTTCACCACTACTCCATTTGTCACCACACCAACATACGCTCTCATTATTCCATCCACTCTTTTCCTCCTATCATTCTTCCTGGAGGTAGTGTTGCCATTTCTTCATTTGATAAAACTGATCATTCAGACCTTGCCTTTAACTGCACACCCTACAATCCTCAAATATACATAGCTAGTGATGCAGACGATATATTACCCATATGCAGAACACATCAAAATGCTACTCATCTTCTCCATTCTCCAACCTTACTTCGATCGACACACTCAATCATTACCTGCTGGTTGGTTCAACACAGGCTTTAAAATAGCCCCAGCCAAATTCAGTCACCCTTATCACCAACTGGACATCACTGCCACCAAGAACAAATGCACACCAAAACTTACCAGAAAAATGAATCTACAATCACACTGTGTAATCTATATCTATCTATCTATCTATCTATACTGGGTTCGTCTCTTACCTAACTGACATTGAGACATACCTCATCACAATACAAGACCCTACAAAACAAAACCGTATATTAAATACAGGCTGCACAGGTACTGTACACCTACAGACCATCTACTCCATGAAACTAAATCCCTCAAGGTCACGACCCCCCAGACGTTCGCCCTTGAGTCCTCCCTTCCCGGGAGGACAGATGTTCACCTGACCAGCAGGTTGCAGTATTATGAGCACCATCTACCGGTCCTTCTGACCTAGAAGAGGCTGAAGGATGAAGGATGAAGGCAAGTCCGAAATAGGCTTCAATAGATCGTTTTTCACTTTAAAGATGTGTTTATCATCATCATGTTTTGTGTTTGTAACAACAACCGACACTACTGCTAGAGGTCGTGTGAAGGCTGTCGCTACCTAGGTCAATTACCAAAGATTCCTCCTTTATGTTACGCCTACGTAGCGGAAATAAAACCAATACCTCAAAGAAACAGCATCTGGTGACTAACCTAATCGTAGGCTATATATATATATATATATATATATATATATATATGCTGTGTGTGTTTTCTCATTCACAAGACAGTGTGAACTGGAATGAGTATGCATTACTTACTTTAGTTATTCTGTCAGTGTCTGTACAGAGAGACTACAGTATACAGAATCACAGATAGGCCTACTGCACGTCTGCACGTTGGCTGCTGGCATTTTCCTCCTCAGAGTTTCCAGCTACCTATGGGATTAATATCAAATTAGTAGTTTAGTTTCTTTGGAATCATAATAAGATAAAAAATTAATACAACAAATAAGTATCACTTAAATAACGATTAGTGTTGAAATGTTAATTATTGCAATGTTGGATTAATATATCCTGAAAAGTGTGGTGGGTGTTGTGTGTGTGTGCCAGGCAGCAGCTGAGCCCGAGGTCGGCGAGGTGTGTGTATACACTGTACAACAGCAGACGATGCTTCCTGGCACGATGCGTTCCCTTCAAAGTGTTTATGTTTGCCTCACATCAGTGTGGGCAAGATCAGCGCCAGCAACTAATAGGTGTATTGGGATGAATCACAAACGGGAGTATTCGGTGGAGTTCCTACAAAAGTGTTACCAGGATCATCATAAGTTGTGGGAAAGTGAGTAGGCCTAACTTTACGAGACTTGCTTCGCACATCATTATAACCAACATGATTTGTACTCTGTAAGAGGCAGACTGTTCAGGGCTGATTTGATTAAGGTATGGTAGATTATATTATGAATGGTCAGTCCTCTATAAGGCCCTCTGATATTTTTACTTTCCGATCATCAGACAGAACTCGTGGACACTTGTTTAAAATAGTTTATCCTCATGTACAGACAGATTCGAAAAAGATCCTTTGCAATTAGAATAATTAGCATTTGGAATGATTTGCCTCAGGAGGTTGCATCATCATCAACTTTTAACAGACTTCAAGAGACAGCTGGCTTTGTACTTGGGGGACAGGCTCTTTGATTATTGATTGATTATTAATTTTTGTTTTTATTTTACTTTTATTTTAGTTTTAGTTTTAGTTTTGTATGAGTATGAGTGTATAATTGTGGAAATCTAAGCAGTGCGACAACACACTTTCCACAGTCAAGTTAAATTGGAAAATTCCTTGAACTTTTTCTCTTGCATGACTGTTGGCTTGTTGGCATGTTTGGGGCTCCCCCATTGAAGGGAGCTCATCCTAGTAAGGGATACCAGCAGGGTTTTGTTTTATTTAACTTTTCTCATACATACTGTCACTTACACGTCACTAGGAGACTCATCCATACTCAATTTTTCAGAGGTATTCAATTGTATTTAAGAATCTGATAGAGAATACCATACTTACAATACACCCACATCAATTTATAATAATACAATACACCCACATCAATTTATGATAATGCAATACACCCACGTCAATTTATAGTGGTCCCAAAGTCTTGTCACCCCTACAACCCCGTAGGGCCACGGGGAGTATTGCCTGCATTGGTGATCTGAGCAATACTTTACGGGTTTTGGTGCCCCTTCGGCCCAAACCACTAGCTTTTAGTTCTTCAACTGTCCCTCTTTTCTTTCTATTTCCTTCCTGCTTGCTGTCTCGCCTCTCTATCACCTTTTTCTGGTGCTATACGACCTCGCTGTTGCGGCACCAATTATCAATCAATCAATCAATCAATCAATCAATCACCCCTACATATTGTTTTAACTTTCATTATTTGGTTATTTTTTGTTCTCGATGTGTGACAGCTTCAATGAAAGTGAATAAACTGAATCCAGTACATGTGCTTTGTATTACTGTAGTACCCGGTACTTGTTCTTCTATTGTTCTCATTACTTTTTGGTAGGGGGTGACAAGACTTTTGGACCACCCTATACATTACACCCACGTCAATTTATAATACAATACACCCACGTCAATTTATAATAATTCAATACACCCACGTCAATTTATAATACAGTAATACAATACACCCACGTCAATTTATAATACAATAATACAATACACCCACATCAATTAATGATAATACAATATACCCACGTCAATTTACAATAATAAAATACACCCACGTCAATTTATAATAATCTTCATAACTAGGCTAAGTTGTGTGACAGGAGCTGCTATCAATGCTGTATTGCTGTATATTATTCAGTAAGCTATCGTATATTATTGCCTTGAATCATTGACTCTGTGGTACAGTATATAATTATTGCAAGTTGTTTAGAAGTGAAGTTGAATGAGCCATAACAATGTAGATGGACATGTTTCTGTTGATTGGGGACACTTTGAAAATAATTACATTAGGTTTATTGGTTTATGCTATAACTTAACAACTGAACTCGAGTGCAATTTTGAATTTTTATAGTGTTTGCTTTTCCTCTGATAGGTTAATCATAAGGCTCATATGGCTATGACTTCCCTTCTGTAAACTGTGCATCCCTCTAGTGTACAATAGGCTATTTATTTTCTTTGTTGCCAAAGTCTAAGTTACTACTATTTACCAATGTATTCTAACCATATAGATCATTCTAAAGAATTTTTCTTTCATGGAGTTTCCTTTGGAAATGCTGATTTTCTTAGGGTGATGGAAAAATTAAGATGGTACCTTATGAGAAAATGTGCACTAAAGCTGATTTCTGTCTTAAGACTTGGCTGCAAGCTTCCTCACAGTGCTTGCTTGGCATTATTTTGGCTGTAATGGGCTATATTTAGTGTAAACTAGTATCTCCTGTGGCATTTGTCAAATTGTTGGCCTTCAGATGGGTAGCACGCCTGACAATACCCCCTCTCCCACCCTATATGGCTCATGTGTTGGGTGGTGAAGGCTTTTCCCTCCCTCTTGTCCTCCCTACCACCATCTTCACCGAGGTGAAAAAGTCAGTGCTCCCTCCCTCTTTGCCTTGCTTTTTCACACATACAATATCATTTTAGTTACAGTAGGCTACAGTACAGAGAACTCTAACCAACTTATTTTTTCTTATTAATTTTGGCTTCTGATGTAATTTTCCTTCACTTTATGCGCAGAAAAATGTGTCTTATACAGTACAGTACAGTTCTTATGTCAGTGTTTTACTTAAGGGTAATTAACAAAAGTTTTGTTTTGTGTACTGTAGTTTTAATTTTTTTTTTTTTTTTAATATTTGGCAGTATTGTTGTGCAATTATTGGTCAATGAGATTAAAACTTACATATTCTGTTTTTTATGATGAAGTTCTTTAAGTGTATGAGGATGAATATTCCATGTTGTGACTGAAGAGTAGGGCAACCATGAGCTGATAGAGCTGATAGTACTGATAGAGATTGAAGAAAATTAAAGAAATAGTTACTGTAACTGATTAGCTAGAGAATGAGTTAATAAGTTACTGCACATGTGGTAAATAAAGGCATAGATTTACTCTAGTTTTACAGGCTAACCTATATGAATTTTCCAGTCCCGGAAAAATTCTAATCTAGAGTTTCTATTTTTGAGTAAAATTAGAGGGAGGTAAGAAGTAGGCATTTTACTTAAGCATTTACAAAAATTCAGATGTATGAGATTATTGTGCAGCTTGAAGAGGAATATGGTCAATTCCAGGAGAATAAGACTGTTGATATTGGATGCCACCGTGCTGTCAGACTAAAATTATTGGTACAGCAGTACAGTATTGGCCTAATTCCAATAGTGTAAATATGTACAGGTATAGGCTATACTGTACTGTACTATATATAGCTAGGCTAATGCTGCTGCAAAATCAATTGGAGTACTGTATGTACGGTATATCTCTTGTTGAATAATAATTCTGGAATAGGCTATCTTTGATACCTTGTATGTTACAGTACAATACTGTACTTCACTTACATTCGTGTGCATTTCCTCTTGCTGTGTTCTTGAAAAATTGTTACTTCAATTTCATTTATAGAAATATAGGACAACTGAATCCCTTGAAGATATGTGTTTCATTATTTAATTTGCATGGTACTGTTGAGTAAGAGGTGGATATTGTCAGGTTGCCAATACTGCTGCTTCTAGATCCCTCTCTTAGCTTCAAGCATAGCTGCATTAGATAATGGTGTTCATCTGTTCAAATATTTACACTTATAAATATAAACTAGACTAACATTCTTAATATATAGGCTACACTATATGGGAATTATAAAATTAATATTTTATGTCATGTACAGTAGATTGAAATGGATCGGATTGCTGTTTTACAAGTGATGCTTCATTTAAACTAAAGCCACTTATTATTTGTACCTGTCTCTGATAAGTAAGATTTGTGTGAACTCTTTACTTGATTATGGAGTTGACTCCAATACATTCCCTCAAGCTACAGAAATTGTTACTATATACAGTAATGTGCTCTATACAATACACAGTACCTGTACTATACTGTACTGTTTTCTGCATCAGATCGTAAATGTACGGTACTGTATCTGATTGGGTGATCCATGGCTCCTGAACCCATAGTAGTGGGTTTCCACCAATCACTGGTTGCCAAGAGATATGATATAATTATTGACGTTTGCCATTTCATTTGCTACAGTAGAGAAAAAGAGTCATTAAAATCATAATATCAACAGTTGCTTTTGGCACTACTGTCCTGTTCCCCTTGTGGTACTCACTTTAAACTGTTCTTGTCACATAATTCACCACCACTATCAGCTATCATATTATGCAGTTTTATGAATACTGTAGCTATCGCTGTCACATGCAGTTTGTATGTTGGACCACTTCCTTATTTTTTACAGTACCTTCCCATTCTTCACACATGGTATGACAAAATCTTTATTCTGAAAGAAGTTGACTTTCCTTGAGAGTGTTTATGTAATTGCTAATTCATTTTGTTTCATTTCCTATATAGTTGTTGCTTAAGAGCTGGATGGGTGATATTCTTTCTTTGTATCTTGTACAGTACAGTATCTTGAGCAGGTGTTAGAGCCTCTGTATAATTGGAGCATTCATCCATTGAAATGATGTAATCGTATTTTTGAAAGAGTTGCCGTACAAAATTTACAAAGTGAGTGTGATGTTGGTGTGATAGACTGGTTCTTATGCTGTACAGTCAGCAAAAAAAGTATTGGAGCTCCCCCTCTGGATAGTTAAGGGTGGTTCCAATACTTTTTTTTGCTGACTGTACATGGTGAAAAGGTATCTTGGAGGCAGTAAAGTATTATGGGCATCACTTCTTTGATTACTTGTCATTAAGGTTTGGAGCAAGAGTACTGCATCTGCTGCAATTTGTATGTGTGGGCCTTATACTGTGTTCATCTCTCTTGTATTTCTATTCTGAAGGTGTGACTAGTGAAGGTGTCTTTTCTTATTCATTGGTGTAGATACATTCCAGTGGTAAATTTGATGCCAACTACTGTACCATTTTTTTGTACATTAGTTAACTGTGAAAATATACTAACATATTATCATTGGAACACTGGTTCATCATTATACAGTAGTACTATAAATTATGTAAGGCAGTAGTACACCATTGTGCATTAAAGACAGGTGGTGTGAATTCCAGATCTCAGGTCCTGAATGGTCTAGAAATTATGGATTGTGGCTGGACATGGTAAGACCTGTCCTATTCTGTTAGTTATTATATTCACATTCTTGCCTGCATTCCAGTGTTTGCTTACTGAATGAGAAGTGTATTTCTCTCAATGTGCAGTTTACGTATTTATATTCAAATCATCTCCTGCACTCCCAGCTTCAGTGTGCCTGGTTCATTTCTTGGTAAATATTTTCCTTTAAATACTGTGTTTGAATTAATTCACTTTTAGCATGCATTTTGCCATCTGCTTTTATTTGAACTGCTAAAAGATGTACGGTAACTGTACAGGTTTTATTTTATCTGGAAGAGATGCAATAGTGTTTATGCTCTTTCTCTTTGGCACTGCAGTCACCTTGCATTCGAATATATACCGTACCGCTATCAGTGTACAGTATCTTTCTATAACTTGTGTGTGTGGTATGTTTTACTGTTGAAGATATTTTTGTATCCAGAGTATATTTGTGTCTTGCAAATATGTAGAGTAAGCCTTTCACTCTAGTATACTGTACCATGTCTATACCAACAGGTAAAAAGGCTCCAGATAATGTGAACCTCAGAGCAGTGTTTGCCAATAATGAGCTGGACCTGCGAGATGTGCGAGTATATGGCTTTGACTACGACTACACCCTTGCACACTACAATGAGGGTGTGGAGAGGCTTATTTATGAACTCGGCAAGAATGTCCTTATTACTAAGTACAGGGTCAGTACTGGTTCTTTTAGACAGAGGGAGTGTTTCCATAACTATGAAGGTAACACTACTGTGTATACAGTGTTGCTTTATCTGAGAAGTAGGCTCTAGCAAGGTTGTAGATTAACCTTTTTCCTAATTTATAATATGTACTCAAAGTTTTGCCTTCATTATGCCTTCTGTCACTTATAGATACTTAAGAGGGGTTACACATTAGAAGACTGCATGTCTGAACTGGTTAACTTACTGAATAGAATGCTTAAAACTAAGTACTGTACTGTAATATGAGAAATTCATCCTAGATCAATGACCAAACTGCTGTACAAATAAATAGCAGCTTTATGATGTAGGACTTTAAACAATATACCGTATAGTATCTGGTATATTCAGGTACACAAATTGTCAATGTGAGGAAGTAGTACAGTATCATCAAAAGGAAAACTGCAGTTACCATCTTAGGCCTATTTGATTGTACAGCCAGTCAGTGCATTACAAGGTTTTAACATCTCATTCTTTGAGGGAGGCAGCTCTTAACATGTTGGTTCCTACTAATACTGGGAACTTTTATTACAGCATTACCTGTGGGTAGTATTAGATGGTGATTGACTGAAAAATATCCTCATGAATGGACAGCGATAGCATCATCAAGGCTTGCTACTGTATTTGTTATGAAAGGCAGCATATTCACAGAGCTGATAATAATCACTTTCAATATATGGTACGGGTGAGGTGGCTAATTAGTGCACTCCATACTATTTTACAAGGATGTTAAAAGTTGGGCATGGTGGGTATGGATACAGAAATTGCTTGTGTTAGATTGTCTATGCGTGCACTTGTGAAGAAGTTTGTCAACCTCATTGAGAATACCTTAACTTTGCGTGAATTTAAAGAACAGCAATATATTTCAGGACAGTATTGGTTATCCCTACTATTCATATTGCAACATTTGTATGAATATGTTGCTGGAATGCAAGAAGAGCATGCAAGCATGCTGATGTATTGTAACTTCTGAATGACTGGGGTTCTGTTTCACAAAATGTAAATGAAAAATTTCATGTTTGCATTTGCTATTTTCTGTATAAGAAATACAGCAGGTACTGGTAACAGTCTTATCATTTATTGTCAAGTTCAATTTCTTAAACTGGTATCCATGATGCTGTTCTTTATGTGCTGTTGACATATTTGATTTCATTACCAAAGGCTCCCATTGATTTTTATGTCAATATGGTATTTTGATGTACTGTACAGTATATAGTTCTATACCACAACCTTTCTCCCTCTCCTGTGAATTAAAATTTGAATTTTTTCATTTATGCAAGATTGTCATATTATGATGCTGTTTCCTGACTGTTTTGAAAGTACTGTACAGTACATTGTCTGTTTATGTAACTCATGAAATCTTTACCCATGGGCAAGGTATATGGCAAGTTGTTAAAAGGTGAATTTATGAGAGCTCAAGAACCCTACTTGTTTGAAAGTTGGAATAACTTATCTTACCAGTAACATAATAATATTATATGTGTCTCATCTTGCAGTATCCAGAGGGAATACGTCAGCTGGAGTACAACCATGATTTTGCAGTTCGTGGTCTGCACTATGATATTGAGAGGGGGTTGCTGGTGAAGATGGACCAGTTTCAGCAGCTTCAGATTGGTTCAGTGTTCCGAGGGATGACGCGACTCACTCATCAAGAGGTGTTCGATATATACCACAGCCGTTCCTTGCCCCTCCACTATGTTGAAGGTCATCTACGTGGGGTAAGATTAATTTTCACAGCTTTTTCTCATTCTAGTACTCCCTTTTCTTTAGTTCTTCCTAACCCTACATGTATTGTCTTGTTATTATTTACCACCCTTCGATTAACATGTGGGTTCAGTAGCAATAATGTATCCATGTATGTAATATATATTTATTAATAGGATAGGTAATACAGTTTGTTGCTTTTTGTATGAGTTATTTCTGAGTACAGTACTGTATTTGATAAGTCATAAATGTACTGTACCTCGGGGAAATTATCTCAAGTTGACAGATCAGTGACTAGCTTCTGTTTATCACACCATTTGTATTGTATAGAAGTTTTGGAGGAATAGAAATCTATAATTTCAGTGTAAGGAAAGTAGCAGAGTTCTGTTAGGAAAAAAAGGTGTAATTCCTGAATGTAGATTATTTTTGTATTGGTCTGTTTACTACAATATGTGTTAACATACGGTACTTTAATATCTAATTTATTACTTCAGCAATGCTATAAAAGCCACGGTGTTGGGGAGTATGTGAAATGGTAGATTAGGCTAACCTTATTAGTAATGTATAGTACAGTATAATGTTTCTGTAAACCTCTTGCATTTTTCATGACCTTGCAATCTTCGCTGATGGGTTGCAATGTGACCAACTGACTTTGCAATATCTCAGACGGTAAGCTAAAGAGCTTTACAGAGTAAGCTATATGTAGAAGCCTAGTCACTGCTTGCTTGATGTTGACTCTGTTGCAATGTAATGCTATAGGGATTAATATTGATACATTTCTACTGTACTTACTCGCAAAGATAAGATTTAATGTATTTGATGGATTGTTAACACAACCTGTCAACTATGAAATATTATGTACCGGGTATTGCATATTTTTATCATCACTTTAATCCCTGTAATATGGTGTCTGGGAACCTTGACATACTTATTGAATACTATTACAGTATCTGTTGTGCATGGCTACAGATTGCTAGAGTAGATTTATTTGTAAGTTCTCTGCTATTAATATTTCATATTATGTACTGTATAAGGCATTATACCATTGTTTTTGTGTGTAAATTAGACAAGTTTTTGTATAGTACTGTATACTCAACATTTGGCATCATGGAAATATTTTTATAATGGCATGCACACAACCATTTGTCATGGCTTCTTAAAAATTACACCACATAATGGGAATAAGGAATTTTTCAAAAAGTGAGATGAATATACAGTATATATTTTATGGTAGGTAGGTATATCTCTTTAACTCACCCAGTTTGACAGTACGGTAAGGTAAAATACAATAAATTGTTGCCCAAATGCCTTGAAATTGTATGGTTAATGCTCATAGTGACTTTTGCCCATCTTTTCATGTCTAGAAATTGCACTACTATTAGTTCACTTCCTAAATGAATAGCAGATGGTTTTGTGGTGTCGGACACAGAGATATAACACTTTTGTTGGCTGAATACTTTGAGCATTTGTTTATGGCTGGTCCTGTTGTTCCATGTTTCCCCTTTAGCGGGTGTGCAGCCATTGGTTGCTGACCCGCCAGTCAACAAGACTTTGGCCTGTATTGCCAAGTTAAGAAGAGCTATTTCCAAAATGAAGATCAGTAGGGGAGTTGGCATCTGATTGTTGTTGTTGAAGTTCCTCAAGCTGTCTGGTCGAGCAGCCCCGAGCTCCTGAGGAAGGCCATAGCCTGAACCGGGCTTTCCCGCAGTGCCCTCAGAGAGTATATGTTGTGTTGTTGGCGACTGTGGTTGTGTACATTGCAGTCTTCCATAATGTGTTTAATAGAATGGGGTGCTGTGTTGCATCCCAGACAGGCATCCACAATGGTTCCATCCAGCTTCTTCTGATACGTCAGAAGGGCCGGGTGGTGGCTGCACCGCAGCCTGGCCAGGTGGACTCTGTCCTCACGGGGAAGGGAGGATTCAGATGTCAGGAGGTCGTGCATGCAGCTGGGTGTTGTTTTTGAGTGTTTGAATGGACTGGTGAGTGATTTGAGTATGGATATGTTTCGTGAGATTGGTTTGGGGTGGGCAGAGTGTAAGAGATGATAGTATTTGTGTATGGTATCGTGTACTGGGTGTTGTTTTGATGTTCCTTGGCATATGTGGGTGTTTTGCCATGTAGTGCAGTGGATGGTGTGGGTTTGTGGAGGCTGCAGCAAGTGTTTGTGTGCCTCTCATGTCAAGATGATCCTTGATTTTGAGGACTTTGGTTTCATGGTGTAAGTGGTCTATAGGTGTGGTAGCTGTGCAGCCTGTGATTATCTTCAGCGCTTTATTCTGTATGGTCTGAAGGGTGTTGAGATGAGTCTCAATGAGGTTTGAGGCCCAGGCAGGGCTTGCATAAACCATCACTGATCTGATATATTGTTTGTACGCTGTGGTTGTTTTTTCTTTGTTGTGTCCAAATGTTGTGCTGGCAAGTGATGCATTTGTTTTTGATGGCCATGATATGTTGTTTGAATGTCATGAATGTGTTGTATGTTATGTAAAGTATTTTGGGTGTGTGAGTGTGTGTGGTGTAGGAGTGTTGTTTATGATGAGGTGTGATGTGTAGCGGTGTTCTGCGTTCCAGTTGGTGAGAAGGGTGACAGTTGATTTGGTGGGTGCTATTTTAAGTCTGTTTGTGGTGAATTAGGCATTGAGTGTGTTGAGGTAGGGTTGGAGGATGTGAGTGGCTGTGTCTGCATTTCTGTGTGTACATGTGAGTGTTATGTTGTCTGTGTAGGAGGCTATGTGTTTTTGTGGCACCTGGGGTGTTGGTAGGTCATGCATGTATAAATTGAAAAGGGTGGGTGATAAAACAGAACCTTGGGGGACACCACTGGTGAAACTTTTAATGTTAGATGACTGACCAGCAAATGTAACATGGGCTACTCTTCCTCCAAAGAAGCTGGCCAGCCATCTTTTTGTATTATTATGCATGTTTGTGTTGTATATTTTGTTTGTTAGGTTGTGGCGGGGGATGGCATCAAATGCTTTACTGATGTCCAGTATATCTGGGAGTGTTCTGTGTGGGGGTCTATCTGAGTTGACGCCATCATAAATTCTTTGTGTGAGGTCTGTGAGAAGAGTGTTTGTTGAGTGTAGTGGTCTGAAACCATGTTGTGAGTATGCGAGGGGAATGTGTGGTGTGATCAAGCATTGCGCAGAGGCAATATCGTAACCAATGAGGTCGAGGATTGCTACTGTGCAGAACTACAGTCGGTATTGGAAAGACCAAAACCTCGGTGACCTACCCCTCCCCAGGAAGGGTAGGTAAGCCTTACCCCGCCTCCAAGCGGTGACCTCAGGGGTACACCTCCTTTTTTTATCTTGTTTTTATCCATTTAGGAGGTGGAGCCAAAGGGGAAGGCGGTGTGGGGGTCAGACCTAGCTTCCCCCACATATAGGTTTTAAGGTTTTTATTGTATTTTTATTGTTTTAAGATTTTAATTTCTTTGATTGCATGTTTTTATATTTTGTAATAATTTCTTTTAAATTTATGACCGTGTTTTTTAGCTTTTGACAATGCCGACGGCCCGTGTCCCTCCGGGAATGAGCACTGCATTGGCCTTGCCAGCCATCAGTGGCCCCCCAATGGGGGAGTGGACAGATATGGCTACTGGCGGTGGGAGGTCTCCGGGCTGCCCTGTAGAGGGAGTGGGGAAGAGGGAATGTATGAGAGTGGTAACTGTGAATGTGAATGGAATGACGGATGGGACTAAGAGGCGAGAGATTGTAGAATGTTTCAAGAAAGGAAGAGTGGATGTGATGGGAGTGACGGAGACACACGTGAAAGGATGTGGAGTGGTTGAGTGTCAGGAAGGAAGGGAGAGTGGACTGTGGGAGGGAATGGAGGGAGGAGTAATATGGACGGGTATGAATGAAAAGAGTAAAGGAAGAGGGAAGGAAGGGTGTGCGCTGTTGGTGTCTCCGTGGGTGTGGAAGGGAGTGGATGGACATGGGTGGAATGGGTCTAGAATAGTATGGATGACTGGAAAGATTGGCTTGGTGAAGTATGCTTGGGTGTGTGCTTATGCACCAGTGAATGAAAAGAGTAAGACGGGGAGAGAGAAGATGAGTGTGTTTTGGGAAGAGTTGAATACATGTCTGAGAGGAATTGATAATGGAAGGAGAGTAGTGATGATGGGAGACATAAATGGAAAGGTGGGAGGTGAGGAAGTGGGGAATATTGTGGGTAAATGGGGTGTAGAAGGAACAAATGAGAATGGTGAGTATCTGGTGGATGTCTGTGCTGAGAGGGGGTTGTTCTTGGCGAACACTTTCTTTCAGCACAAGATGATCCACAGGTATACATGGAAGAGAAGGGATAAGAGAGGAGAGCAAAAGAGTTTGATTGATTATGTGGCAGTGGATGACAGGTTGAGGAAGGATGTGTATGACGCAAAAGTGGTGAGAGGAATGGTCCATTGCTCCGACCATTTTGCGGTGTTGGTGAAGATGAAGGTTAGGGTTAAGTGGGAGTATGGTAGGAGGGATGAAGGGGTGAGGAATAAGAGGGAGGTGGCTAGTGGGAAATTAGATGTAGAAGAGTATAGGGAGGAATATAAGAGGAGGGTGGGTGAGGTGCTGGGGGATGTAAGGATGGGGATAGGGGAGGGAGTGGGAGTGAATGCGGTGTATGAAATGTTTAAGACAATAGTATTGAGGACAGCAGCAGAGGTAGTAGGATATAAGACACAGAAGAGGGGCAAAAAAGGGAGTGCTTGGTGGACAGAAGAAGTGAAAGATGCCGTAGAGGAGAAAAGGAAGGCATATAGGAGAACATTACTGAGGAATGTGCCGGAAGAAGTGAGAGAGAGATGGAAAAGAGAATATAATGTGTGTAAGAGACAAGTGAAAATTATGGTGAGTGAGAGTAAAAGGAGAGTGGATGAGGAGTTTGGTATGAAGCTGAGTGAAAAGTTTAAAGAGAACAAGAAAGTATTCTGGAAGGAGGTGAAAAAAGAAAGAGGAGAAGGAAAGTTTGGTAGTGTGAGAATGAAGAGAGATGATGGAGTTACTGTGAGTAGAAGTGAGGAAGTGAAAGAAGTGTGGAAGAGGCATTTTGATCGGTTGATGAATGGGGGGACGGGAGGGGAGGCGGTGGTGACATGCATGTGGATGGAGGCAGGTGGTAGACGACAGGATGTACAGGGAGAATTAGGAAGGGAAGAGGTTAGGAAAGCAATAGGAAAGTTGAAGATGGGAAAGGCGCTGGGGGTGGATGGGATAACTGCTGAAATGTTAAAGTGTGGGGGGGAGGTAGTGGTGGAGTGGATGTTGCTTATATGTACATTGGCCTGGAGGCAGGGAGAGGTGCCAGAGGATTGGAGGAGAGCCATAATTGTACCTTTGTATAAGGGGAAGGGGAGTAAGGATGAGTGTGGTAGCTATAGGGGAATAAGCCTTCTTAGTGTACCGGGGAAGGTTTACGGGAAGGTTCTTACTGAAAGACTGGTTGAAGTAACAGGGAATAAAGTTAGTGAGGAGCAGGGAGGGTTCAAAAAGGGTAGAGGATGTGTGGACCAAATATTTGCATTAAAATCAATAGTGGAGAAATATATTGGGAAGGGTAAGAAGTTGTATGCTGCTTTCATGGACTTGGAGAAGGCATACGATAGAGTTGATAGGAAAGCTATGACAGAGGTGTTGAAAATTTATGGTGTTGGGGGGCCTTTGCTGAAAGGCATTGAGGCTTTTTATGCAGATGCAAAAGCATGTGTATGGGTAGAGGGTGATCTAAGTGAGAGTTTTAATATTAGTGTAGGGCTGAGACAGGGGTGTGTTATGTCACCATGGTTGTTCAATATATATATGGATGGTTGTATGAGAGAGGTGAAAGCCAAAGTGAATGGTCTGGGGGTGAAGTTGAGGCTGAATGAAGCAAATTGGTCCCTGGTGGCAAGTTTGTTTGCGGATGACACTGTGCTGATGGCTGAGAATGAAAGGAATTTACAGAGAGTGGTGGACGAATTTCAGTTTGTGTGTAAACGAAGGAAACTGAAGGTGATTGTAGGTAAAAGTAAAGTGATGGTATTTGAAAGAGCAGAAACTGAAGTGGCTGTACCAACTGGGACGAAGTGCGAGATAACTCTGAGGGGCGAGAGGATGGAGGAAGTGAAGGAGTTTAAGTACCTGGGTACAGTTATGTGTAAACATGGAACTATGGAAGGAGAAATTAGGGAGAGAGCAGTGAAGGGTAGACAGGTCATAGGATCACTGGGGAGGATTATGAAGGGTAGAAGTGTGAGTATGGAAGTGAAAAGGGGACTACGAAATAGTATAATCCTGCCAACACTGACATATGCGTCGGAGACATGGACATGGAGTAGGGCGCATCAGTCTAGAATAGGTGCTGTGGAAATGAGTTACTTGAGAGGAGCATGTGGACTTACTAGATGGGATGGAGAAAGTAATGAGAGTGTGTATGAGAGATGTGGTATGAGTGAGAAGGCAATTGGCATTGAGTGTGGAGTGGTTGAGAGAGTGAAACGTGATACATTGTGATGGTTTGGACATGTGGAGAGAATGCAAGGCGAGGAATTTGTAAAGAAGGTGTATGAAAGTGAAGTTGTAGGACCTGGTGTGAGAGGCAGACCTTCGGTCAGATGGCAGAACAGAGTGGAAGAGTATGTAAAGGAGAGAAATGTGAGGGGCAGAGTAGGGCTTGAACAAGTAAGGAGGGAGTGTTGGAACAGGGAGAACTGGAGACATTTCTGCTGTGGCCATCCCCTTGGGGGGAGATCCCAGAGGGAACGAGGCGTCGGAGCTATATATAGATAGATAAATAGATCAAGCTAATGATGAGGCGCTCAGTAACTATGGAGGGGGTGCAAAGGAGGGTGATGAGACGGTGTGATGAGGGTAGTGTGGGATCTTTGTTAGGTTTTGGGATAGTAATGATATTTCCTTACTTCCAGATGTTGGGTATTGTGTTGTGTGAGTAGCTGTAGTTTGCTATGTTAGTGAATGCTTGTATGACTTGTGGTCCAAGGTGTTTGAGGAGTATGTTACTGATGTTGTCAGGGCCACAGGCAGATGAGTGTGTGAGGTTGTGGATGATGTGATTTGTATGACGGTTTGTGAATGGTGCATAGTCTGTGTCAGTGGGGAAATGTCTCTTATGTCTGATGACTTGTTGGTCTTCAGGGTGAGGGTGAAGGTGGCTTACATGAGAAAAATGCTGGATGAGGGTGTTTGCTTGTTGTTTAATAGAGGGTATGGTGTCTGTTGTTATGATGGCTGCATGCGATTGTGTAGTGTTGCTGTTGGACAGTGTGATGTTGTTTAGTGTATGTAGAGTTTGCTGATGTTTGTTTTGTGATCAAGTGTGTTGACAAACCTTTGCCGGTTTAGTGTTTTCTGTTCTTTAAATCTGTTGTTTATTTGTGTATTTGGTGTACTATGTGTTGTGTAAGAGGAGTTGGGGATGTGTGTTTAAGTGAGTCTCGTTGTCTGATGAGGTCTTGAATTCTGTTGTAAAGTTGGGGCTATGTTTCTAGGGATGTGTTATTTGTCTGCGTTTTGTATAATTGTATTGAATATTTGTACAGCAGTGTTGATGTTTGTGATGAGTGTACTGTTCAGTGTTTAAAAGTGTTGTTCTGTTTCAGTAGTGAAGGCTTCCCAGTTGGCAGTTTTGTAGTTTATGTATGTGTGTCTGTGGCTATTTGGGGTGATTCTTGTCTTTGTGATTATGATTGGGAGGTGATCAGAGCCGAGGGTTCTGACCACCCTCCATGATGTTCTGGAGGCGAGGTTGGGGGAGCAGAAGGTGATATTGGAGAGGATGGTTGGAAGAGGGCTTGGTGAGGGATATGAGTGTGTTGATGAGTGTTGTTTAATGAAATGAGGTTGTCTGTTTGGGAAAGGATTTCAAGCCCTCTGTCTGTGCCTGGGTTGTTGACATACCAGGCCGACGTCTTGTTATTGAAGTCACCACCCAGGATGAGGTGAGGTTGGTTGGTGATTTGTTGGAGCTGAGGGGAAAAGTTTTGAGGAACTGTTGGGCAGGTTTGAGGGGGGATGTATAAATTTACTATTGTGATATTTGATGTTTTCCCATTGCAAACTTTAATGGCTTGAATTTCTGTGGTGGTGCCATGGTGAGGGAGGAGGGATTTGAGCTGCACCCTGGTTTCTATATAATTAAGGGATTTATGGACTAGGGTGATGAGTCCACCGCCATTGCCGTTGGCCCGGTCTTGTCTGATGGTGGTGAAATTGGTGAATGTAGGTGTTTTGTGTGTGTTGTGTAATTTTGTTTCTTGTAAGATGGCAATGTGTATGTTGTGTTGTATAATGAAGTGTGTGAGTTCTTGTATTTTGATGTTAATGCCATCTATGAATAATTGAAATACCGTATGTTGTGTGTGCGGTGTGTGTTAGGTGCTGCTGCACGGGGGTGAGGATGGGGAGGAGACTGTTGGGGGGGATGGAGGTGGAGGTGGAGATATTGGTGGTAGAGGTGGTGGTGTTGGAAGTAAGAGTGATGGAGGTGGGAGTGATGGTGAGGGTGATGAAGGTTGTATTGTTGGTAGAGGTATGGGATATGTGGGACAGGTCCATGTGTTTGTGTAGTGTTTCATGGATGCTAATGTTGTACAATCGCAGACCATAAAAAGTCTACCCAGGCCTTGTCTCAGGGTCTGCAGAGGGGGTAGACTTTTCTAGGTCGGCGATTGTACATGATAAATGGGTCCAGTTCTTACAAGAGTTGCATTTAACTGAACCCCTCATCTGCCTACTTGATGTGAAGGGTTTAGAGCATGTCGGACATGTGTATTTGTTTGTGGGTCCAGGATTGCTTTCGATGTCTCCGGCTAGAAGGAGAAGCCGAGAAATGACCGCCGGAGAATCATTCCTCGGTGATGAAAAAATGTGTAGCTGTGTGTGTTGTGTGAGAGGTGTGGTATTACCCGGGTGACCGAAGCCGTTCCCAGGGACTTGTGCCCCCTTGGTGGGGGCGGGGGAATTTTGTGATGGTTTGGTCCCCATAGCTTCCTTCCTTGGTAGCCCTGGGGAGTGGTCCCACGACGTAGACGCCGCCACTCCAGGACCTATTGGTATCCCTAGGTACTTGTTGAAGGCAAAGAGTGAAGTCATGATCCAAAGACTGTTGTCTGGGCTGTACTTAGATATCATATGGTAGTGTTAAGAATGGTGGTGGAATTTCTAACTCTAGTTCTAGTAGAAGTTACTATCAATATGATGTTAAATTATAATGTTAATGTATATGTCCCAAATTTCACCAAGCTGTCACTTAGCATACTGGAATGAAGAATGTATGGTTTGAGAGAAGTAACAATAACAATATGAATGGCATGTTCTTCTGCATAGAGCTTTACAACTGCTGCTCAGACAATGGTTATGAATTCTTTGCAAAATTTTATTGAATGTTAAAATAGGGGAAAGTTAATGGTTAAGTGTTACATAGGATTTTTGAGAGACCTAGATATTGTAATATTGTATAATAGCCCCATTGCATGTCTATAAAATTGTATTGTAAAGTATGAACCACTATACTCAATACCATCTTTCTCACAAATATGAAGTACACTATTTGGTTAAGTTTTAGTTACTTTTGATATTACTATATCAATTTAATATTTTATCTTCCTCTTAAATGTTATATACGGCTGGGAATCAGAATAAACAACTTGATATTCTTTTCTATTTCATACAAAATCTTAAATTAGGCAGTCCAGTATAATGTACACTTTTATTTGTATAATGACTTAAAGTTTTGTGATTTTTTGAAGCTTCCCTCTTTTTCAATAGTGATATTCCCTGATATTCAATTACAACACAACAACAACATGTAATGTAGATTGAAAGAGTACAGGCCTACAAAAAATATTTGGCATCCTAACAGCCCAATACATTATGCCACACTACCTGAGGTATTCTGAACCACATATTTACACTATCTGTATCAGTGATCAGTGTGGAGGGTATCAGAGCAAGGGGTGCCTTTACTATTTTTGATGGCCTATATATCCCAGAGAGACAAGGTTAATTTCAAAGGGTTTCTCAAGTATCAAAGGACATTGACCTTACTTTCAATTGGTGACTGATGTCCCAGAGGAAATTGTCTGCAACCAAAATACTACATATAAATATAACTACAAGATACGAGCCTTGGCTAGAGATATTCATATGCATATATACATACATACATATACCAGGCCTTCCTCTCCACGCTGGAGGTAGCCTCGTCACGTTGCACACCCTCCGAAACAAAATGCCCAAACATATAACTCCCCCCCCCCCCCCCTTCCCCCGCACACACACACACTCCACATCTCAACCCCCCGGTCCCTGTTGGAGGAGGGAGCCCCCCACTGCACAACAGCATCTCCTTGTGGGACTACAAGGGGTACAGTCATGTTTGCATCCATAGCAAGGCCCTACAGCAAAAGCTGGTTTACCCCTACCACTTCACTACAGGGCAAACTCCCTCTCCAGCATTCAGCCGGCCATGGGCCACACTCAATGCAGGCCACTCCTTCAAGGACCGTGAAGCTGCATCCACCCTTCAAGCGTTCACCACTCTCCTCCACTCGTTTCTATGTCGCACAATCACTCTACCTTACTCCACAGGTATATCTCTTCCACTCAGAGCTCCTTTCATGGTGTTTATCCATCTCCTCTGTGGCCTTCCTCTCCTCCTTACACCTCCCACATTTGAGCCCGCTATCCTCTTTACCATTCTATTCTTCTCCATTCTCTCCACATGTCCAAACCATCTTAACACACTCTGCTCTGCACGGCCTGCTAGCTCTCTCACGACACCTGTCGTCCTCCTCATTTCCTCATTCCTGACTCGGTCCATTCGAGTCACACCACACATGCTTCTCAGACATCTCATCTCTACTACATTCAACCTTCTCTTTTCACTTTCTCCCATATTCCATGTTTCCGCTCCATACAGTGCAGTAGGCACTGCTATCCCTTCGTACAACTTCCTCTTTACATTCATTCTAACTGACTTACAGCCAAACATCCTTTTCATTCCTCTTAGCACCTTTCCTACCTCATTTACTCTAGATTTTACCACTGTCTTTATTTTGCTATCCACTGTCACCTTTGACCCCAAATACTTAAAGCAACCTCCTCCAATATTTCACCATCTAGCATTATACTCATCCTTCTATCCTCTGCTCTCCTCCTACATCTCATTACTTTGCTCTTTGCCACGTTCACTCTCAGTTTCCTCCTCCTGCACACCCGTCCAAACTCCTGCACTAACATACTCAGTTCCTTTTCTGACTCTGCCACTAATGCCGTATCATCAGCAAACAGTAATTGGTTTAGGCCCAACTCTCTACCTCTGCTGTCCACCAAACTCAGTCCTCTCTCCATCACCCTAGCATTTACCTCTCTTACCACACCGTCCATATAAATATTAAACAACCATGGTGACATCACACAGCCTTGACGGAGTCCCACTTTTACTGGGAACCATTCACTCAAGTTACTTCCCACTCTAACACACGCTTTACTGTTCACATAGAACTTTTCACCCCTTTCAATAATTTCCCTTCCAGCCCGTACAACTTTCCACAATCCATTTCTATCAATTCTATCATATGCTTTCTCGAGATCCATTAATACTTCTTTACTTTTCTCTAAATACTTTTCACACACCTGCCTTACTGCAAATATCTGGTCCACACAACCTCTTCCTCTACTACACTTAACAGGCTTATACCCCTGAAACTCGTACATTGGTATTTATCTCCTTTTCCCTTATATAGAGGTACTACACAAGCACTCACCCAATCTATTGGGACCTTACCACTATCAAAACACACCATCAACAACCTTACCAACCACTCCATATATATATGCATAATATTTTTCTTAAAGAGTTTTATGATGTGCCATTGTTGATAGTTGAAAGGAATTGAATGGTTTGTCATATTTAAAACTTAAATAGATTTTTGTTTTATATTGTTGCCCCAACTGTGAGTTATTATTGTTGCAGGACACAAAGATGGCTCACTTGGCTGACTTGTTCTCCATGCCTGAGATGTGTCTGCTGAGTCAGGTGGCTCAGTACTTCATGGACCATGACCTGCCTTACCACTCTGTTATGCTCTTCAATGATGTCAAGGTGGGGAGAGGTGTTAGGTAATGCCACACAATACTATTACTGTATCTACCAGCTTTGTCATCAGAACATGAGCAAGGAGGGAAAAGTAGAAATAATTTTAGTCTTAAGTATAGAAAGTATACTTTTTTAGAATGAAATATTTAAACAAGAATAGTCATTCATATTAGCTACAATAGAAAGATTGTGTACTTTCCACTTTTTATTTAGATACTAGTGTAATGAACTGTACTGTTTTTGTACTGGTCAAATTGGCCTGGTACTTAGGCATTTCTATTACAACCATTGGGTAGAGTGCATTCCTTTACAACTTTCATGGCCACCAACCTGGTTTTTACTTGGTGATCCTCACCAAAGCCATGAGATTAAGGTGCTTGAGTAACATCAACAACAATTACATATTCTGTTACTCTTCATTGTCCTGAATTATCTGGATGATGAATTAAATGACAAGGTGTGAATCCTAGTCTGGATGATGGATTTTAATTAACTATATCTTAACCATTAGGCTATGAGGAGGACCTCGTGTTGTAGAGATTGGTATATGAATAAGGGTGTGTAGTAGTTATTTATGGGTTGCTGTATTTTTACTTCACTTGCCACATACTTTGTCAAGCTGTCCCTCCTTCTGAGTTCATATCATGGGAGTTTTACTTGTTGATTTGAGACACAACATCTCTAGTGAGAAAACAGATGTACTGTATATTACCTTGAAAGGGAAGTTTCACATTGCTGGGTGAAAGGGTTATGTGTAGGTAGATTATATATTTAGCAGCTTGACTCATATTTGGGGGTCATGTGTAAAATGTACATGAATAAGTGCTTTTACACATAAATGTAATGGTACAAAAGTGGTTGGGACTTTTGAAATACGATTAAAGATGAAAATGCTGTCATTGACTGTATACTTGGTGTTCATGTGTTCTGTAATCTTCCAGGCAGCAATAGGCAGCATTCACCCTGAGATGCATCGAATAGTCAGCCGGGATATTGGTGATTACCTTATCCATGACCCTAAGCTCGTCACCTTCTTCAAGCGACTAAAAGAAAATGGGAAGGAAATATTCATCATCACCAACAGTCCATTTTACTTTGTGTGAGTTGACAAGTATCCTTCTATTATTTGAGCAATATCTGTCTTTCTGTCTTTCAGTATTTTTCTATTGTCTATTTTTATCCAGATGCGCATACCATCTCAAAACACATTCCAGTACTCTTTGATCAGATGATTTGCTCATGCCACATCGTCAGTATTTTTCTCCATGTAATTTCTTCCGACTCAACTCACTCTTCTCAGCATATCCATCTCAACTGCAAAGCATTAGAGAGCTACAAATAGATAATTATTATAAATTTGTTACAGTTTAGGTTGATAAGAAGATTTATAATTAGGGAGAATGCCTAGGAATAGAGTGTAGGGATTGCCTTAAGTAATTAAAATTTTGTATTCATGCCACTTTTTTTTTTATTATGCAGCAATGCTGGGATGACCTACCTTCTGGGAGAAGAATGGAGAGACTACTTTAGTGTGGTGATTGCTAGTGCAAAGAAGCCAGCTTTCTTTACAGATAGTATGCGCCCATTTAGGTTACTGGATGAGGAGCTTCATATACAGACATGGGGACCAGTAACAGAACTTCTGCCTGGCAAAATATATCTTGAGGTCAGTATCAGCATGCTCTGTATAAGTACAGGTATGTGAAACACTCAAATGATTGGTATAAAACTATAAAGAAATGAAGATGTAATGTTTAGATTAGCTGTGTGAAGTAGTTATCACTCTACCATAGCTAGCTACCATACTGTATATTTTGCCAGAAAATGAAATAGTTTGTAAGTGAAAGAGAATGTGTTTTACAATGCAGCGTTTCAGTTGAAATTAATAGAAATGAACTGAATAATAGTTATATAATCATATGAAAGTGGTAGAGGGTAAATATGATGGTGGTTGTTGTTGTTGATATTCTCCCGGGGCAGAATGGCCTCCTGCCCCACAGACCCCCGGTACAATCTGGTCGCAGTGAAAAAGCAAATTAAAATAAAATAGGGGCTGGCCCCATATGCCTGAGTTACCGAAGCAAATCCTAGGGAGATGGGACCAGAGCTTATTGGACCAGGGAGTCTGGGTGCCTTCGAATGCCAGTGGGATTGGGGGAAAGGTCTTTGATCCCACAGCCAGTGCTGTGGGCCCAAGTCCACGTTACCACAAGAGCTACAAGTGGGGCCGCACCTTCCATGAGACCAGCCCTGTCTTACACTGCTGCATGCAAAGAGATAATGTACCCCTGGCGGTCCACACAGCAGTGAAAAAAAAAAAAAAAAAAAAAAAAAAAAAAACCGTCGCAGTACACCTCACGTGGATTTTTAATCCAAGTGGGTAGATCTATTCAAATCCACTAGAATGTGATCAGATCCTACAACAATCTTTATTCTAGCCCTGTGGGGGATGGCTAATATTCACAGAGAATAAAGTCAGCCCTCCTAGGCAGTAAATATGATGGTAAATGATTATGAGTGTAAGTATAGTTTAGATGTTAGAAAAATGTAATAATGCTATGCAGAATTTTCTTACAATTATACTTGAATCAAATAGATTTTGAATGGCAAGGGTTTTGATCTAACAGTAACTATTTTGATCATACCATTTTTTAGCAGAAAGCATGATAATGATATATAATATAGAATACTGTATGTTGTGCAGGGTAATTTGAAGCACCTACAAGAATTGAAGGAGTGGAAGGGTGAAGAGGTCCTGTATTTTGGTGACCATCCCTACAGTGACCTTGCTGACGTCTCCCTCAACCATTCTTGGCGCACTGGAGCCATCATCTGGGAGCTTGATGTGAGTGTTGACCCTTTTTCATACAGTTAGTTCATTTCAGGGTGCCTCCATGAAGATATTGCCAGTATTTTGGGTGATATAGTAAAAAACCTCCTGCAGGTTAAGATCTCCTTCAACTGCATATTGGTATGTTGCTGTCTTTGGTGATAAATTTATGATAATGCAAATTTGGTGACAATACCATAACCCACAACAGTATAACTAGCTCTTGTAATTATGGTGGTTGTGCAGTCTAAAGCCACTAATATTATCCACTGCATCCCTCCAGACTAACTTCTTGTGACACTTCTGGATAGTTTGAAATCCAATGTTTGAACAGTCCTGTACCCCCTTTTCCCCTTTAAAAGCTAGAGACCCAGTATAGTACCTGATCAGTACCTGCCACAGACTGTATGGTACTTGATCACCTATTACCAACTGCCTCTCTAACCAGCTAACTAACCTCTCTTTCCCCTTTGTTGTACAGTTTGAAATCCAGTGCCTGAACAGTGCCGAGTATAAGGCAACCAGTGGGTGGCAGGTGGTGCTGCAATCCTTGATAGAGAGTTGTCAGGACCTTGACGATCCAGAGCTCCTTAAAATCGTCCGGCAATGGGAGGAAGAACGTGACATGTTAAGGTAAGTTTCTGTAGGTTGGGGATGGGTGTTGGTATAATGTGTGGGTGGTAGTGAAGTAATTGGGTGGGTAAAATGTGTCAAGGTGAGTGGGAAGTTATAAGGTGAGCAGGTATTGTTATTGATGTTCCTCCTGCTGTTTGGCCGAGTAGCCCCAAGTCCCTGAGGTAGGCCTTGGCCTCTGCTGTGCTTTCCCAAAGAGCTCTTAAGGAATATATACATGATGATGTAGAATTTGTCAGTGCTTATGAATTCTTTGGAAAAGTTATATAATAATGAATATTATTTCTTACTCCTTGAAAGAAGGGAAATGGGGTATTGATAATGAGGACTATTATTAAAAAAATTTATTATATCAATAATTATTATTATCTATATTATCTTGCTTTCTCCTTGTATTTTTGTCAAGTTTTCATCCCAGTTTTCTTAATTTCACAGGAAGATAATGTAAGTAAGTCTCACTTCTTTCTTTCTCTTGTATTATCAGCAGGTTCTTATTTCGATCCTTTTACTCCTACAGGCGAAAATCTAAGGACATGTTCAACTCTCATTTTGGCTCCGTTTTCCGTACCCACAACAACCCAACTTACTTCTCTCGACGTCTCTTCCGTTTTGCTGACATATACACCTCACGTCTCTCTAACCTTAATGAGTACTCCATAAATCACACGTTCTACCCAAGGCGCGGAGTCTTGCCTCATGAATATAAGTCTCTCTTTGTGTAATCTCAAATCAGATGGATTTGTATGTGGTTGACCTCCACTGTTCGTGGGAAGGTATGTTTCAGCCTCTCTCCTCAGAAATAATGAAAATTTGCTAATAGTGAACGTACCCCCTCACAACCACAAATTTTCCTTTTTAAGTTACTGTACTATTTTCCTATATCCATATTAATACACTACAAATTGATTTCCCTCAATATTCATGAATATGCCTATCTGGGAATAGTGGGGGTCGACTGTACCTGTACTGTATATACTATAAATATATTTTATATCTAATGCCTGATTATTTTGTTACATATTGAAGTACCACTAATCATTAACAATACAGGTGTTACTTTTTCATGTATAATACTTACTGTACCATGCTTTATTACAATCATGATTTTATATAATATATTTTTTACACACAAAGTCTTTTTGTTTAACACAATAAGTGACTTGAAGTAGTGCTGTACTTTAAATAGGAACATATTTCATTGCACCTACACACCATAAGTTATCATTATCATATCTGGTGCATTATGCTTGGCAGTGCTTTGCCATGCCCAGCCTTTGACTTCATCCCATGGGATCCATCTACACAAGCCTTCATAAAGACACCTTTCCCATATCCATACAGGGTATCCCCCAGTATCAACTTGCAACAGCTGTAAGTATTGCAGCTTTCCCGTTGTCCTTCTTCAGCTAGAGTCAACTCTTTCAGAATCAAACTGAAGGTCAATCTTAGGGAATGATCCACATGCTCATAGAGATGAATGTGGTATACTTTGGTCAGGTTGACATAAGGCTTTAAAGTAATCTTTACAATTTCTGGTTGATTATATTTTACGTCTTTTTTGTTGTTGTTGTTGATGTTCTCCCGGGGCAGAATGGCCTCCTGCCCCACAGACCCCTAGTACACTCTGGTCGCAGTGAAAAAACAAATTTAAATAAAGGAGGGGCTGGCCCTATATGCCTGGGCTACTGAAGCACATCCCAGGGAAATGGGACCAGAGCTTACTGGACCAGGGAGTCTGGGGGCCTCCGACCGCCAGGGAGATTGGGGGGAAGGTCTTTGATCCCACAACCAGTGTTGTGGGCCCAAGTCCACGTTACCACAAGAGCTACAAGTGGGGCCGTACCTTCCATGAGACCAGCCCTGAAGGGACCATAAGGGGGAGGGAGTTTACACTTCTGCATGCAAAGGGAAATGCACCGCTGTGTGCTGGCGGTCCACACAGCAGTGGGGGAAAAAAAAAAAAGAGTCTCCGGTCGCAGTACACCTCACATGGGTTTTTAATCCATGTGGGCAGATCTTGTCAAATCCACTAGAAAGTGACCAGATCCTACAACAATCTTTATTCTAGCCCTGTGGAGGATGACTAATATTCACAGAGAATACAGTCAGGCTGCGTTTGAGTGTCTAGTGTCATGCAGAACATGAAGTCATCAGTATATACGCACTGTTGGGAGTTTACACCATGTAGTGCTTATATTTTTATGAATCTGAACTATTTTTTAGTTTTTTGCCACAAAACTTCTAGAGATACAGTACCTTAACTCTATTCACATGTAATTCCGTCCCATGACATTTACAATTGCAGTATTATGTTCAGTCCTTTTACACACTTATATATTGTCTTCCATCTTAGCCAACATTACGCTTACCTTCTCGTATAACTATCAGATTGTCACTCGGACAACATACATAAACCACGTAGCACATCATGACAGTATGTTCAAAACTCACCTAGCATAAAGCAATTTTGCGTGTTGAAATTTTGGTTGGTCCTAGTTAGATAGGTTGGTTACCACTATGCCCGACAGTAGATAATGGGCTGATTCACTGAAGCTACCATATGATTGTTTCCTTACCAGTCACAAATTTCAGTATTAACAACAAGCACCATGTACAGTATTTCAGTATTCATGCTATCCACAGCAATTTCATTATAGTATCATAATGGTGTTGGTAATTTTGTTGTCCATATCCCAACAGATGTTCAAATCACATGTCTACTCACCCCAGTATTTTTTGTTTGAATTGTTACAAATTGACAATATTATACTGAAATTGGTTAACTGAGACTGTCCCTTAGTAGGTCATAGCAGCCTGTGACATCAGGCTTTCCATCAGTCATCCAGCATTAACCAAAATGAACAGCTTGTGAGCTACAATATTCTGTCACTAATATAATGATAAGCGAGACTTTCTTGTAACAAAAGAATGAGTTACACCTGTTTATCAGTTTGTTATGCAGGGTATTGGTACTTACTTTATGATGCATATTATTCATTGGGCATTATGCAAGAAAAAGTAAGGACTTTGCACTGGTGATGCTGATGACCAATGCAATGGCTCTATGTAAAATCCATGTATCCATTGTACCAGTCAAGGTGTAGGTATCATGCCTAACCCATGACTTGTCTTTCATATGGCCTTTCATCTGAGTTGGTGAATTTCTGTACAGTATATTTTAAGTATGTTCAGTTTAGGCATGTAGAGTAGCTCTGGTGATTAAATGCAGTTATAATAGGTAATTGACCTTAAAATGTCATAGAGAAGAGCAAACTTGTTGCAGCTGTGATCTCAGATTCAATTTAAGTTGTGAGAAATATTAAAATAATTGTGTTCAGGAATGTGTTAACTGTGTGAGACATAAAGTTTAAGTAAATTTATTTGTCTGTGAATCTCAAATGTGATAGTACCTGTTGTACTAACCATATTTGTTTGTGTGTGTTTAATATAATTGTGTCATGTTAAGATCCTGGCAAATTGGAAGTTACTGATTCCTTCACTGTGCTGTAAAATGTGGTGCATTGGTATACATTATATGCTCTTTTGTGGAATGCTTATAACTTCAGATCGTGCCACAAAACAGTAGCTTCCAGTTTGCCAATAACATTAGAACCCCTTATAGTGCTTCATGAAGCAGTATTAAAAAGGCTAATTTCATGATGAATAATTGTACAGTACTTACCACATTAAGAAAGCTGCCTTTTGATATAGAGTGCAATTTTATCTGTTCTGTTTTATACTATGTAAAGTGATGTTTGAGCCATGACAATGTACTTGTAGTTTTGTTAACTTTGTGAAAGTCTTGTAATGGAATGTCTGAAATAGATCTTAGTGTATTGTTGTATAATAAATCAAAATTTGAAAATTATAGAAACCAAAAAAAATATGGAAAAGTTTTAAGGAATCAGAGGGTGCATTTATAAAATTATTAGGTATTTTGTAATAAATTATAATTATAGTTCATAAAATGCTTCCATACAAAATTTGCCCTACTGACAGAACTGGAGTTATGGTTTATGTCAGGTTGATTCTTTTAAATATTTCTAACCTAAATATTATTATTGATTTTTTATGACTAAACACTGACTCCATTAGTGTTAGGTTTTGAACTCTGTACATTTTGGTAAGTTGAAATTCCATTAAAAGAGTGCACTTTACTATTCTTTTGTATTATCTGTTAAATACATAAGGTCATTGCTGTGTGGTACTAATGAATTTTTCTCGCAATGAAATCTCAGTACAATAATATATATCATGTCAATTTTATGAACTTATTTCAAATCTATAGGTAACTACTGTTAAGCATAAGAAACTAAAAATAGTAATAATTGTGCAACAAATCTTATACTGTACGTATATTTTTCAACTCGTGCATTACATGAAGCTAGTCCATCGTGGTCATCTCCAGGAGGTACTGTCTATTGCAGAAAGTACTGTTCTGTACAAAAAGGCACTGTTATAAAAGATCCTGTTGATTACAGGAGGTATCTCTTGTACAAGACAATGTCAATTTAAAATGGCCCTGAATGAATGAAAGAATGAATTGGCTACAGCCTACTGGGTCTGGGCCATCATAGGGCTAGAGGTAGGATATTTTCATTGCACCTGAAAGAGAGACAGACAGAGGAGGGGCAGCATTCACAGCAGGGACAGTCGAATGGCTGAGATTGAAAGGATGTCATACCCTTTAATCGTAGCCAAATCTGCAGGCAGTACCCCTCTAGGGGTCAGGGAGGTCTATGAATACTGTATGACAACTTCATTCACAGTCACTCTAGTCTCTTGTGAAGAGGTTTATTAAAATTCAGTTCAAGCATAATGGAGTTAACATTTTTAACTTACTTTTGATTACCGTACTGTATACAGTATTTGTACATAGTTTATTTGAAGTTTTGAGCAACTTGTTGTTTTGCTTATCATTCTACCATATGGAAAATCATTGGAGAATTTTAAAGCACCACTGTTGTAGTAGTATTGTGTATACCTACATATTAGAGGTCTATTGTTCTTTGTAAGTATAATACTGTCATGTCAGAACTCTTTGCCGTTACCTGAACCATCCAATCCTCAACTGACTCCCAAACTTCACCAGACCCCACACATCCATACAAGATTCTCCCATGCTCTTACCATGCTACTTGTACTCCTCACCTCAAAATCAAGGGTTTTGGCACCCTTTCAGACCCAAGTCACTCCCTTTACTATTTTAGCTGTCCCTCCATTCCTTTGTGCTTCATACAAGTTCACAAGTTCTCCTCCTCCATTATAATATTCCTGTCCTCAAATGACCCTTCCTCTACTCACCCAATTTTCCTCCTTCCGAGTGGAATATCTAGGTTTTTACACATGGTAGCAGGGTCAAACTTTTCTGAGGGGGCCAATGAACAGTGTACCTACACTTATAAATAGATGGGCTTCTGGTGGAGTGCATACATTTGCAAATGGCAAATAAAGTCTATGATCAGATTTACTCATTCCTAACCCTCATCATTGACCTACTTTAGATCCACCAAAATTGATTCACCTCTGCTTCATGATGCCCAATCATTCTGTGAGGTTTGATCAAAATCTGTTTAGGTTTTTGTTTCGCTGGTAACCAGCTAACAATTAGACAACTGGGTGAAAACATATCTTTCCACACAATCCAGTTCCAACGGTACTTCAGTTACTGTACTTCTGAAATTCAAACGGATGGTCAAGGGTAGGCCTCTTGTTTTATCATTGCCTATTCCCATACTATTCTTGTTCTTGCTTGTCTCTGTTTTCACCAGACTATATGGGCAGTATCCACTCTACCCCAACTTTGTTGTCTTTATCCTCCCCACTTGTCACTCCTAATCCCTACTAGAACTTCCTTAGGCCTAAGTAAATATACTGTATAATTATCTCCCAGCCATCAACTTTGTGCCATGTCAATCATCCCTTCCAAATTGTAGCCGAAGAAGATGAAATCGAGGAGGTAGTTGGTTCTGAGGCGGTGTAGGTGATGTACATTGAGCTGGCTGAGGTAGTCCTCCATCTGACCCAAGGAGGAGGAAGCAGTGGTGTTGTTGTCAGTCATAAAGTCTCCTTCCCACTCCTTCATCTGGAGGTGGAGGCATGGCAAGTTAATTCAGGAATGAGGAGAGTATTGGAAATGATGTTGCCATTTTTCAAGTCTCTTTCTCACACCATGTTGAGATGATGGTATCATGTGTGTACTAAAGGAAATCAAAGCAAAACATAATGGATGGTAAAGGAAGAATGTTGTGGAGGCAGCAGTGAAGGTCATAACATGGCAAATCATATGAAGAAGAACCTCATAAGAATTTGAAGGCATCAGTACATTTGATAGACAAAAGAGATTTCTACTCATTCAGAGAATATGCATATAAAGCTGTATTCAAGAGCAGTAGACCTACATACTCAGGTTACATCCTAAACACTAAATTACAGTTATCACAATATAATAGCATTTTGGAGAATAGTGTGTAACCAGGAAGTAGCAATGCTCACCTGTTTCCTAAGGGTGGCAATGTGTGTGAGCTTGGAGAGGAATTTGAGGTCTGAGTCGAGTGTCTCCATGTGAACCACCACGTTGTAGTCTGCTGCACACACATTACACTCAACCCAGTAAGGCCTCCAGCTCCTGTCCTGTTGGGAAGACATAGGAGATAAGGGGGAAATACAGTACAGTATTGATAAATCTGGAGCAACTGATTCTTCCACACTAATTTTCTACCTTTGTTACCTCACTTGGCTTTGGTACAACTTACAGCTTCACAATTGTGATAAAGAACCGATGTCTGCAATTGTACTATATATATATAATAATAATTTTGGCCTAGCACAGTGGAGAAATCATTACAGAACGGGAGTTAGCCTCATATGAAATCATGTGGTATATCATAAGTGAAGATATTTTAGTAGTTATTCTACGTATGCTATGCCAGTAAACAGGACCAGATCAACTAAGATAATGGTGGCCTGTTTGGAATAGTTTGGAGGAATCAATTGTTCCAGATTTACCAACACGTAGGCTACTCTACTACCTCCTTCATATTTATCAGCGATTGATATTTTAGTACCACACCTGCGTCAGCCACTCCTCCCGGCTTTTGATGAGCTCTGTGACGTCTAGGATATACTTGACAAACTCCGGGAAGGTTGGGATTAACTGTGAGCTGTTTCTATCCTGGTGGTTGTTTTTCCGGTACTTGCTGATGATCTTGTGTTGAAGGTCAGATATATGTGTCTTGGACGGGTCCTTCTTGGTCATCTTTTCTTTATATGCAGCAATTATTCTGTAGCAAAGGAAAATTAATTGGTATACGAGTAAGGAAATAATGACAAGACATGGTTGAAACTGGACCATATAATAATCATATAGTATAATTATATACATAACCTGAAATCTGCAAAATTTAATAAAAGATGTAGTAAACATTGTAATTTTGAGTATGCATAATGTAACTTGCAACAATGCATAAATACTTTTAATACGATATCATACAAATGAAATAAGAGATAAAACAAGGAGTTTTCACAAGAGTAGATCGAGGTTAATAAAAGAAGCCATACATAGTGCTGTATTCAAGAACATCCGTGGTGTATACGATGGTGTGGTACTGTACGACGGCTCTGTTGTTTGTCTATGGAGCCATTGTACTGATACCACACCATCGTATGCACCACAAACGTTCTAGAATATGACCCTAAATAGTTGTAGCAGCACATTCATGTAATTTCATATGCTAGAAGATTCATGGTGTTGATGATGCGTGGTACCGGTACGATGGCTCCAGAGACAAACAACACAGTCATCGTACTGGTACCACACCATCGTATACACCACGGATGTTCTTGAATACAGCCTTCTGTGCGGAGGTGTTCGAACAATCTTATGTATAACCACCTACTCTTCCATTTGTTTTTCATTAAAGTACAAAGTTATATATCTATATATTAATAAATCAACTTAACCGTTTAAATTAAAGAACCAATATAGTGGATAGTAATACTGTTACTGTATCATATAGTCTTTTAAGAAGTCAGTATTTTAGTACATGAATAAAGACTAGAAAAAATGGACAGACAACTCCGTGTACAGCAGTGTTGCCAGGTCTGCTTGACGATTTTCCCTAACTTCACCTTTAGAATTTCCCTTTTTGGCTCAATAATTCCCTATTTACTCTTGAACATTGATGGCCTTTTTGTTATATCTGGTAGAAATTTCCCTGTTTACTCTTTAACACTCTTTATATAATATAATTTCCCTGTGTGGACTTCAAAATTCCCTTAAACAGAAATTTTCCTGTACCTGGTAACACTGTCACTCAGTCATTGGGGCCACGCGTGCGGCCGCGCGGTGCCATTTAAACATTAATTAATGGAATGGGAGTGTGTTGGTCATTGGTGGATATGTCTAGTGAGAATCCTGCTGGTGAAGTGTGTCTGACAATAGTGTCCTAACTAAGCTCAATTATAGTTGAGAAGAAGAAACTGAAATTACAAATATGGCGAGAGCAAGGACATGTAAACAGCTGATGAGACACACAAAACAAGGGCTGTATTAGGTGAGTAATGGACTCTGATTGGTTGGTATTCGGCAACTGTATTGTATTGTGTTATAGCCAGTTAATTTAATTAGTTTTTAAGCCTAATCTAAGGTTGTCCTTGGTGGCAAAGGCGTGCATATCTATAGTAAATAACTTCATTATATTTGGTACTATGTAAATGTAGTACGTAAGAAATACAGGTGTATCGTGACTTATAACGATAATTTGGAGTATAGTTTAATCAATAAAGCATGTTGTGTGTACAGCCTACGTCATCTCGGTATACATCACACTGGCTGTTTATGTAAAAAATTGTGACTTATTAGAGTGTGGAACAACGGGAGGAATAGAGCTTCGCTGGGCGGCAGGAGATTAGTATTATTTCTTTAGAATGAAGTGTACTGTACGTTTTATAAACCATCATATCCTATCAGTGCAAACGTGCGGTTAAGGACGAACATACCTTGGCGTAGATATAAATATATTGTATACACCATTGTACTTTTGAAAGGCTTAGAACAAACACCGCTGTTGCTAATGGAATAATGAAGATATTGTACATTATTGAGAGGGATGAAGGAAGGAAGGAATAAGAACACATGACAGTACCTGGAGACTGGGTGCCTTACAACTATCATGCGCAGATTATCCCTGAACACTGCGTCCCTTTCCCTGTTGTCCTTTGGTTGGGGGAAGGGGTGTTGCTGCGTCGTATCTCTCTGTTGACCATCGTTCATTACCTGCCAAACAGAGTGCCCCATAAGTAGCAGTGGATTTGTCTAAAGTAGCAGTCTCCAGTTAGGCACTTTTATAACTACGGATATTTATAAATACGTAATGAATGTGGATTTCAAATTAGTGTTTGCATCGCACCGTAGCTATTTTGTCATCATCTTACTATCTAACTTTTCCATATAATGAAGCAATATTAAAGTACAGCAGTGTGGTGCATCGCCCAATACGATATTCTGCCCCCCCCCCCTCCTTTAGATTAGAGATTAGGAAGTCAAACTTTATGGACAGTCCACCTTTCTGTTATTTTAAAAGTGTATTTTATTAATTCAGCATGTTATTGATAGTGTTGTAATAATACAGGTACCCCTATTACTGTATATATTCAAGCTATTTAATTAACCACATAGTCTACCTTATAACTAATATTTCACGTTACTTTTCAGGAACATCTGAAAATACATTAAATGCCTCCCGTGTTCTCTCCTGTATCTCTTTCGTATCTAGACAGTTAATTACCATTATGACGAGTGGGGAGGAGACTGACAGACTGTATAGCCTAGTATTATCCATATCTTGCTAGTCTTTCTAAAGTCATGCATAATCCTTCGTAATTCAAAAACACTATTTATCTTGATAGTGTCAGCTAATTCTTAAAAAAAAAAAAAAATATCCTTTCCTTCTGACCTGGTTTGTTGGTGGTGGTGGCAGGGGCTGGGCCTGAATGTAGTCATGTTGGTGATCTTCTGCAGTTTGGCGTTGGAAGATGGTTGTCCACGCCTCTGATGCAACCTTTTGACCAGATGCTATAATTAGTTATATAATACTTTATATCTTATTTACTTAGTGGGGGCATTTTGTAAGATGATTTTTCGTGGTAATTAGTAACACCTTATAGTACCATTATTTGCTTGGTGGGGACATTTCGCAAGATGTTGGTTTTCATGGTACAGTAATTAGTAACATTTTACCATTATTTACGGTACTTTATGAGGGCATTTTGTAAGATAGTTTTCGTGGGATAATTACCCTTGGATTCGGGCCAACTTGATGTGCGGTCACAGGTGAGAACGCTACTGTCACGGCGGCTCTGAAATTGAGCCTTCCAACATTAATGTAAGCAAAGGGCGAATTTTAGAGAGAAGAAAATAAAGGAACTCAGCAACAATAACTAAAACGACAACTAAGGGACTGTTGAAAAGGCTATCCCCTCAACACCATCGCATCACATCACAATAAGTTTGCTTTAATTTGACGAGCTAAGAAAACGATAGTATGTTAGGCTATAGACCGTCACCTTCCCCGAGGGCAAAACTATGAGCCAGTGAACTATATCCTGGAGAATAAGCAAAGGAAACACACTCAGGAAAGCTACTCGTATATTGTCTTAGAATCATTTCCATAAGTAAAGAATATGACATGGACGTATAATTATAGGAATCGTGGAAAGTAATATAAGGTAGCGTTGTGTCAGTATTTATGATCCTTGTATAATCAGGTACGCATTAATTGCTACCATAAATCTATATTCATTCGCTATTTGGATGTTTATTAATGAAGGATTTTATCTCAAGTATACAAGTGGTGAATATTTGCTTCGATTTTGCTCTTCCGTCCTTTAGTGAATGACCGACAGACTAAAATGTGTTACGAATAGCAGCTCACAAAACTTTCCCGTGAGCTGTATTATGTTGTCACACCAAGTTGGCAACACTGGTCCCGTTAGCCAGCCAGCAGGGTCAAGGCCAGCTGCAGTGGTCCGTGTGTTTCCTCGCAGTTTTGGAAGTCTTTGATTGTCTCTCCTAACCTTTTGGAGGTAATACACTTTTTTGTACATTGGAGTGCCTTGATTCCTCCAAAGTATGCCAGGAAACAGGACCAGATTAACATTGACATGACAAAACTATTTTTTTTTTTTAGTTTTTTTATATATGGTAGTCAAAATAGTCTCTCAAACAACACTGACAGTCAGATGGTGATTACGTAAGGGAACATGAAAAGTAACGATACGTACTAGGAAATGGAAATTAGTCCACCGCGGAAAGCCAGATATTTAATCACATTGCCCGAGGTGACAACGGTGTTGGTTTTTTATTATATCCGGGAAGCAGCGCTGTATATTCATATTGAGGAAAACGAGTTAATGCTGAAACAAGGGAGAGTAAGCTTAAGCTTCATGAACGAAAGTAGGCTATATAAGAAAACGAATTAATGTTGAGACAAGGGAGAGTAGTGAGTTTTA
Source organism: Petrolisthes cinctipes (assembly GCA_033782935.1). Taxonomy (NCBI): domain Eukaryota; kingdom Metazoa; phylum Arthropoda; class Malacostraca; order Decapoda; family Porcellanidae; genus Petrolisthes; species Petrolisthes cinctipes. The sequence continues at coordinate 34,028 of JAWQEG010003913.1, read as the reverse complement.
TGAATGAGAGAATAAGCTTTGTGGTAGAGTATTTTTAACATATTTTGTTGGCCCGATGTTGCGGTTTATTATGTAACTTTGAGCAAGCCATCTTGGACTTTACCGGCTTAACTGCATAGTCGGGTCAATCACCTCCTACCTAGACGGAACAAAATACGGAGGAAGAAACCATGCTATTCAGGTCTGTCTCTATAGAAGCTGCCGTGAGGGTGGGGACAGGATTTCCTATTTGTTTTTTTTGTGTACATGACTTTATCACACGTCTACCGTTTTCTTACAGGACGTGTCTGTCAGCATTTACTCCGATAGTCTATAGCTATTTACCACTTCCGATACACACACATACACACACATAATTCTGTTTCTCTCTCTACACTCATACACACACCATTCTGTTACTTTTGACACACACACACCATTCTGCTAGCCTACTCTTTACACACACACACACACACACACACCATTCTGTTACTTTTCATACACACACACACACCATTCTGTTACACTTGACATACACACACACATACACACACAAATATTTGAGAATATCATTATATATTTCTCCAGTCGTTTGGCAACAAGTTTATCCTGTTTATATCTAGATTTGCTTCCCTATCTGTTTACATTATCGCTTGTACTTGTGTTATTATATTTTCTTTGTCATTATTAGGTACACTCACAATCCAAAATATGTATCCAGGCTTGGTTCGAATAGCCTGATCGAGTATTAAGCGAGCTCAAGCAAATGTAAAACAGGATAAGCGTTGTAATTGGTTCACAAGTATGTCATATGATTCGAAACTTCAGTAAAACCTGGATACAAATTTTGGATTGCGAGTGTACTAATAGGGGATCTGTTTCATGACATAGTTTGGTGGAATCAGTAGTAGCCCTCCAATTTCCCCAAAAGAGAACCTCCCCTTCATCTATTTTTCAGTATCCTTCGTGTGAGGTGTCGGAATGTTTCACACGGGAATTGCAACGATAGATTATTTTTCAATCGTGTGTACAGTCACGATTAAAAGTCCGGCACCAGATGAATATTAGTGAGCCATTTTTTTTAGTGAATCCTTTGAACCAACATTACAGAGATCAACAGGTAGGTACAGTCAAGAGCACTAATAAGTAATACAGGTTTGGTTGGTGCTTCGAACAGTTCAATTTCACGAACGAAGTAATTCCAATGGAGATCTTATTGTGCATTTATTTACTGTCTCCAGGTATTCGAAGAACATCTGTATACTTATTAGTGCTCGTGAATCCAAAATTTGTATCCAGGTCTTGTTGAAGTTTCGAATCACTTGACATACTATAGTGAACCAATTACAATGCTTATCCTGTTTCATATTTGCTTGTGCTCGCTTAATACTCGATCAGGCTGTTCGAAGCAAGCCTGGATACATATTTTGGATTGCGAGTGTACAGTTCACGGCAGATAATCCTTGACCAGACTGACTTCCCTGGCTTACACCCTGATCAAATACTATGTGCCGCGACTGTACAGATAGTTTTGCATCATTTATCGAGGCCGTTTCATTGGAAGGTGTAGTTGCTGGACTTTTGGTCGTGGCTGTACAATACCTTTACCCTTTCTGCCTTCATGCATGTACACTCGTGATACATAATTTCTGACCAGATTGTGAGGAGTAGAAAGCTTCGAATCGCCTGGTATTGCTCATTTCCCCACCCAGTACACGGTCATATAGAGACTGAGTTCGAATGCAGGGTATGTGTGTGTGGTGCCTGCCGTTCGTCTCTGGTCAGAAATTACGTATCACGAGTGTACAGTTCAATGATCTGTCTGCCTACCTCCTTAGAAATAAATATCCCTCCCTCACATACTAGTTATTTGTTTGTGTGTGTGTGTGTGTGTGTGTGTGTGTGTGCGTGTTGTCATCATCTTTAATTACCTTTTATTATTCCGCCTCTCACCTGAGCATAATTATTATGATACGAGGAGGGAACTAATGCAAGTGTGTGTAGAATATAACACAAGGCTGAAGAGGTGTTTGTTATCAGTACGTACGGAAGAAGATGGTAATGTATGCAAGATGGTGGTGATAATGGTGTGTGTGTGTGTGTGTGTAGTGTGTGTGTGTAGTACAATTGTATGTATGTATGCTTGCATGTCTGTTATTTGCGACCCCTCAATCTTTCCACCATCCTCCTCCACCCTTCATTTTCTCTCTCCCTCATCCTCCTCCCTTCTTTTTACTCTCTGCACTCATCCTTCACCCTTTATTTTCTCCCTTCCTTATCCTCCACCCTTCATTTTCTCTCTCCCTCATCCTCCTCCCTTCTTTTTACTCTCTGCACTCATCCTTCACCCTTCATTTTCTCCCTCTCTCATCCTCCTCCCCTCTTTTTACTCTCTGCACTCATCCTCCACCCTTCATTTTCTCCCTTCCTCATCCTCCACCCTTCATTTTCTCCCTTCCTCATCCTCCACCCTTCATTTTCTCCCTTCCTCATCCTCCACCCTTCATTTTCTCCCTCCCTCATCCTTCACCCTTCATTTTCTCCCTTCCTCATCCTCCACCCTTCATTTTCTCCCTCCCTCATCCTCCACCCTTCATTTTCTCCCTCCCTCATCCTCCTCCCTTTATTTTCTCCCTCCCTCATCCTCCACCCTTCATTTTCTCCCTCCCTCATCCTCCACCCTTCATTTTCTCCCTCCCTCATCCTCCTCCCTTTATTTTCTCCCTTCCTCATCCTCCTCCCTTTATTTTCTCCCTCCCTCATCCTCCACCCTTCATTTTCTCCCTCCCTCATCCTCCTCCCTTCATTTTTACTCTCAGCCCTCTCCTTCCTCACACACTCTCACTTTGTCTGCCCCTTCCTCCCTTATCTCACTTTGGCCTACATAGTCACTCGTTCCCTCTCTCTCTTATTCTCCAACTATATCTACTTCCTCTCTCCCTCCATTTCATCCACTCCCTCCCTCAATTCCATTCATCTTTTTCTCCCAAGCCTTACATATCATTCACTCTTCTTATATGTCATTCACTCTCCTTACATATCATTCACTCTTCTTATGTGTCATTCACTCTCCTTACATATCATTCACTATCCTTACATATCATTCACTATCCTTACATATCATTCACTCTCCTTACAATATCATTCACTCTCATTACATATCATTCACTATCCTTACATATCATTCACTCTCCTTACATGTGCGATGGGACAGTATAGTAGTCTAGGGGCTGGGGACTTTGGGTTGGAGTACCAGAGGAGGTGTAGGGGGGCCGGTGAAATCAGACTTGGCCTCGATATACACCCGGAGCTTAAACGTCTCGCTCGTCGACGCATCTCTTGCATTCCATGACGCAGGATGAGCCGAGTCTGAGGGAAGATACAGAAAGGGCGAATGATGTCGACAACTTTAAAGGGAAGTGAGGGGGGGGGGAGAAAGAAGGATAATAATGGTTGTAGGTGGAGTGAAAAAGGCGAAGGATAATAATTGACAACCCACGTTTCTTACTTGTTCAGTTCTTTAGGAGGTCTTGTATATAATGGAATATAAGTAGTTACCACTTTTTTGCCTATTTGTGCAGAAGGGTTGAAGCCAGTAGCGGCACAATTTTGCACTGTCTCAAACATACATCCAGAAAGGCGAAATTTTACTTACCGGTATGTCACTGCAAATGAAAATAAACTGTCGTATAAAGTATAAATGTCGGCAAGATTAGCCCATGAACACATGAGAACGAAAGATTACCCACCTTTCTGTTGTAGTCTGAGAAGTCGAGGTGAGCCAACTGTGCCCCCGAGGATGGCTGCAGGACGGGCAGCAACTGATACAAGGAAGTCATGTTGTCTTTCCTCTCACTAACTTTTTCTCGCCTCGTTACGCCTTCACTCTCTTCACGTCTTTCCTCCTCACCATTACTGTCCTTACGTATCCTATCGATGCTTATTTCCTTATTTCTCCCCTTACTTCCTCCTTCCTCATCTTTCTCCACCATGAAAGTCTCTTGTTGGCTATTCTGTTCATCGCGTTCATGTTGCCTTGTTCTCGAGTCGCTTTTTTTCCTTTTATTATTTGTGTCTTTTGGGCTTCGTTGCTTTCGTTCATCTTTCTTATTAGTGTTGTGTGTCAAGATGGTGTTGATGTGTTTTCGTGTCGGTGTGTCGCTTCCATAAACTAGACCCAATTCATTATCCTTACGTCTTTGTGTTTGTGTGTGTTGGGGGTTGTCGTGTGAAGAGGGTCCTTGGTTTTGTGAGTGTTGGGGGTTGTCGTGTGAAGAAGACCCTTGGGTTTGTTTCTTCTCTTCTTGGCTTCCAGGCGAGGGATCTATCTCTTGGTTTACTATGACATAATCCTGGAGGAGCCAATCGTCCATCAGGCTGTAGTAGTTGCTGGATGTGAGGTCGTTGGGGTTCTGGTGGTGTGGTGACAATAATGGGTCTGACTTCCCTCCTCCTCCTCCTCCTCCTCCTGCAGCCACCACCGCCATGGCCTCCTGGTGCTGGGGGTCTGCAGGGAGGAGATGGAAATTACCGATATAAAAGTGGAAGAAGGTGGCGGCGATAAAGCTGAAGATAACGATGGCACGGATGATCCTGGCTGACCCCACCAGCGACATGTTATTGGGTCGTCTTTATAGGAGTTACTGACCGTCGAGGTGGGTCGCTGGGTTCCGTTTGGGGGCGTGGCTCTGGCTGGGTCTAGATTCTATAGTGGCTGGCGGGGCAGCCATAGATATGGCGGGATATTGTCTTTGGCGGGTTTTGACGGCGGGGTTTTATATCTTTGGCGGGTTGTTGTATACAGTATATATTTTTTGTCGGGTTCTGGCGGCGTTATATTCTAGGCGGGAAAGGGCTGCATATTGTTAACTAAGACATGATACGTGAACTTTAATGTTTCTACAATGCCAAGCACAGGAAGTGGCAGTGACTAAGACCTTGATTACTTGCTGATGTCATTATTACTTGTGTGTCCAAGGTGCTGTGACCTTGCATATTATAGGCTATGTGTGTATATTTACTATACACTTTGTAAGCTACGCTGTGTTGCAATATAGGTTTGTTTGCCACCATGTGTGTGTGTGTGTGTGCGTGCTGTAACTAGTCTATTAATAATTCCACTGTGTTTATTTATTTCTTAGCACTGTTATACGCTTGCATTCTTTTTTATTCCAATTATCTTCAGTTTGTTATGTTTGTTTTCAGTTCAATATGTTTGTCTTTTCTGCAGTCAGACTTTTTTCTTGTTATATATTACCTCCTCCATTATATACTTTATATGTAGTGTCAAGCTGCTGCTGTTTCTGGTCATATTTGTGGTGCTGTTAAGATGGGTAGTAAAGTGCTGGTAAATCTAGACAAACTGATTCCTCCAAACAATTCAATGCAACAGGACACCATTATTTTTTGTTTATCTGGTCCTGTTTTACACTATATTAATTTCGTATTCACTTTTATATATCAGGTCTCGTGTCATTCATTCCCTTTCTCCGTGACTCGTTTTTTGTTCACCTTCTTCCCTCACACTTTCCACACACTTGCACTTGCCACAGCACACATGCACCGGCGTGTGAGTGAATATATCCCTTTGTTCATTGGTCGCTTTTCATTAATTACTATATACACATGCACACACACACACACACCATAAGATTTTCCACTGTCTAGGCGTGTGAGTGAATATAAATCTCTTAGCTCATTCCTCACTCTATTCTCGCTATATCCAATCCTCTGTCTTCCCTCTACAATTAACACCGTAAGAAATACCACTGAGTTTTGCGTGTAAGTGAATTCCTTCCTTTCCGTCCTTCGTTCGTCTCTCTTAAGTCCTCTCTCTCTACTACACGCTAAAAGAACTGCCACTACTTGAATGTGAGCGGGCGGTAGTACTTGTGTGTGTGTGTGTGTGTGTGTGTGTAACCAGGAGACACCACTACCACCACCAACCAGTTCCCGGGACACACACACGCTCCACCATAGCCTAGCTAGTGTGTCGAGTTTTTCTTGATAGCATGTCCGTTATAGTGGACTAGAATGTGTGTGTGTGTGTGTGTGTGTGTGTGTAAGAAAGGTCTATATAGTTACATAACAATGTCTTTTTTATTATTTTTCATCCAGTAAGTAGTAGTTTTAAACAGTCGTGGTTTTGTGGAGTTTTGGAAAATTAAGTTGGCAACCACTGTTATAGTTTGATGCCTATTTAGTTTGTATGAAGGATAGAATAAGTTGATATAGTTAATATCTCATATATGGTACATTTCTTTCCACTACCTTTTCTGTATAACTATTATATATGCCATGCTATTTAGTAGTAATTTGCTGAATGAAACCTTACAATAGTTTGCGTCTTTCTGGACATCCTCGTCACTAAGGTCTCAACTGTTGTAAATACTCACAACCACACGTGTTAGCATATATCATTCTCACTTGCATATGTAATGATTTCCGACCTCAATGCGTCTTTCTTGATAGTAACTATAAACATGAACTTTAGAAGAAGAAAACCAAACTTTGAGTTAAGAGCACTGAACAAGTTTTAAAGTTGTTTAAGCCGGAATAATTACCGGTAGGCTATGTAACGAGTCTTTATTTAATTGTGTGTTTTTAAGTTATAAATTATATATATATCTTTCTTTGCGAGAATCTTAAAGCATATCACTTTGTTTGTTTCTATAGCTAGCCGCCTTTTGAGTTCACGGACTTGCTTATTAGTTCACAAAGTACCATCTCTGTGTATGATGGTGTGTATACTGTCTTATTACTTGCATGTATAGCGATGGTTGACATGGTAATATTGGCGATGGTGCTTTGGAATCATAGAAAACGTGGAGGCTTCATGAGAGACGAGCATATTTTATTTATAGTCGCTGTTAATTAAAAGTTTGACAGACCGACAAAACACATCACGTAGTCGGTGAGCCAGTAGGGTTGATCGGTACCATCTGAGGGGAATAACACTCATAGTGATTTTTGGCAAGGAAAACATCTCTTGAGTTAGAAAAATTATGATAGCATTGTACAAGTGGTAGCTTTATGTGTGCTATCATGCATTTTATAACACAACAGTGATAATTTTGACATAGGGGTATAAATCAAGTTATAACACATAGAAAGCTACAGCTGCTGCAATGCTATCATACTTTTTTTAACACTAGGGGTGTATATCTTGCCAAAAATCACCATGAGAATAATTCCCCCCATATGGTACTGGTAGCCGAAATTTGGGGTCCTGGCTCATGGACTAACGGTTGTATTGAAGGGGAATATAATACGCGAACATAGTATTGCCGCCTCTCATAGCGTTTCAAAGGCCAGAAATTCAACCCTAAAATCCGTATTCAACATAAGTGAGGACGAGTTGGGAGGAGAAAGAGGAAGGAAGTATGGGAAGATGTAAGATTTTGCAGTAACGTGTGACCACAACAAAAATTTGATATAATTGAATTACTTTATACTCTCAAACCAAAACACAGGATTTTTTTTTTATTATGCGAGTATAGGTTGGCTATAGTAGTAGGTGGTTGACATGGTAACACTGACACTAGTGGCTTCCTTGGATAAGAGAAAACGAGGGAACTTTATGGTACACTCATATATTTTGTATACATCAGACCTTTAGTGATATAATTTTTTGTCCCGGTTCTATTTGTGTTGATAGTGATACCATTTTATTTTTGTTTGTTAATTACAGGACATTATTTTTCAACTCTTATTATCCATGAATGTAATCTGACAACATGATCTCTCTCTCTCTCTCTCTCTCTCTCTCTCTCTCTCTCTCTCTCTCTCTCTCTCTCTCCACAACAAGGGACAGCACCGACAACCGACCAACTTACAACCGACCAACTTAGAATAATGCCAGGGGTGGTGAGAGGCTATAGGGATTCCTCGAGGCCTTTGCATAACTCGATTCCCTCAGCTGAGCGACACTGAAGGCGACTGAGAAAGAGAGAGAGAGAGAGAGAGAGAGAGAGAGAGAGAGAGAGAGAGAGAGAGTAGGGGGATGGACAGTGATATATACAGTATATATATATATATATATATATATATATATATACGGTACAGAGAGAGAGAGAGAGAGAGAGAGAGAGAGAGAGAGAGAGAGAGAGAGAGAGAGAGAGAGAGAGAGAGAGAGAGAGCCTGTCTTGTTGCTCTGGGAAACTCACACCACCTCACAATTGTGTCTGGAGAATGGAAGAGCTATTTTGGTGAGCACAAGTTTGGGTGAGTGTCAGTCTGTATGATATTAACCATTTCCGTACCTTCTGAGGAATATTTTTAAAAGGGAATAGCCTCGTATACTTTTGGTACAGTTGGACACATGAATGGGTGGTACAGCCCAGGTGAAAGATACTTGTCCCATTTGAGTAACCAGTGTCTATTATCAGGTACTTGCTTTTTATTACCATCCTCAATACTGACTTCTGCCCCTGATGTCTCCTATTTGGCACTAAGAAACTTGATATTGGGAGAAATTGACCATCTTTTACTTGGGCTGTACCACCCATTCATGTGTCCAACTGTACATTAGAGCACCTTTATTGATTCCTCCAAAGTTTGCCTATAGAGAGAAGATCATATTGACAAAAAATAGTGGTGGCTTGTTGCTTGGAATACTTTGGAGGAATCTTTTAGCTCCATATTTACCAACACTGTATTATATCTATGGACAAAACAGACCTATCTATAAATTTATTTGCTCCTCTCTGTCTGCTTTTTTCCTCCATCCATTCCCTCTACTTCTTCCTTCCTCCCCTCCCCTCCTACTTCCCCTTCAATTGTTCTCCACCTAGCCTTATTCCCCCCCCCCCTCCTCCACTCCCCACCCCAATCCACCATTCGTATTCCTCCATTCCTCCCTCTCCACTTTCCATAATTTTTTTCGCCTCCACTTTTTGCATTCCTCCATTCCTCCCTGGGTCCCTTTCTCTCCATCAAGACCTGTACGACTCGGGAATTATTCAGCAGTGAGGTAGCTGGGAGAAGAGGAAGGGAGAGAGGGAGAGGGTAGTGGAGAGACAAATTTGGTGGAGGGAAGGAGGGAAGGAAGGAGGTAGGTAAAAAGGGAGGGAAAGTAGAACAGGCTGGAGAGAGAGAGAGAGAGAGAGAGAGAGAGAGAGAGAGAGAGAGAGAGAGAGAGAGAGAGAGAGTGTGTGTGTGTGAGTGAGAGAGAGAGGAATGTCACCCTTAATTTGATATGAAGTGTCGGTGGGAGAGGATGATAGGAGGGGGTGAGGGTGGCATGATGGATGAAGGAGGAAGATGGAAGAGAGAGAGAGAGAGAGAGAGAGAGAGAGGAGAGAGAGAGAGAGAGAGAGAGAGAGACGAGACGAGAGAGAGAGAGGAGAGGACGAGAGAGAGAGAGAGAGAGAGTGTGTGGTGTGTGAAAAGGAATTGGAGGAAAAGATGGAGAGAGAAAAATTATGAGACGGAGAGTGAATAGGAATGTGAGAGAGAGGAGAGAGAGAGAGATGAGGAGAGGAGAGAGAGAGAGGAGAGACGAGAGAGAGAGAGAGAGAGAGAGAGAGAGAGAGAGAGAGAGAGAGAGAGAGAGAGAGAGAGAGAGAGAGAGAGAGAGAGAGAGAGAGAGAGAGAGAGAAAATGGTGAAAGGGAGAGTGAAAAGGAGATAGTAAAAAAATGGAAAAAAGGGAGAAAAGAAGTTAATCAAAGAAAGGAAAAGAATATATGATAAAAAAAAAATAAGGGCAAAATGATGAGAGAAAGTGGGAGAGAAGAATCCGAGACAAAACAATGACAAAAGAAAAAGTGACTGAAGGATGAAAAATTACACATGAGGTGAAGATGTATATATATATATATAGAGAGAGAAAATAACAGATCCTCTCTTCCAATATTCCCTATAGGAGGTCTCTGTATGTATGTATGTGTGTGTGGTGGTGTGGTGGAAAGAGTGGCTGGCCTGATCGACCCTCTGTATCTGGCAATAAAAACATACCCCGAGCTTTCCTTTCTTGAATAAAAAAAAAACATAATATAGGGGTCCCGAGTTTCGTCTTGCATAATAATATAAAATAAGATTGATTGATTGATTGATTGATATTACGCGCCGCAACAGCGAGGTCATATAGCGCCAGAAAAAGGTGATAGAGAGGTGAGACAGCAAGCATATTAAAATAAGATGAAAACCCATGATCTGTTCTCCTTTTAATGGATCCTGTGATAAAGTAAGATAATTGGAGGTAAATGAGTCATTCAAATATTGCCACGAAACACCACCTACGGGGAAGGAGCGTGTTTCGTGGTATAGTCAGGAGGAATCAGAAGCCCCCAATTCTCATACACGGTCACAGGGTCCCTTAAGATGGTATATAATTCTTTTTTGGTACATTGGAGTGCCTTGATTCCTCCAAAGTATGCCAGAAAACATGACCAGATGAACAAAATTAATGGTGTTCTGTTACTTGGCATACTTTGGAAGAATAATTTACAACAGATTTACCAACAACAACTTCCTCCCTTAAGGGGGTGCGGGAATAAGGGGACAGGCTTGGGGAGGGGGGGCTTAGGGGGGTGCGGGAGAAGGGGACAGGCTTTGGGGGGTGCTGGAGTAGGGGGACAGGCTTGGGGGGAGGGTTAGGGGGGTGCAGGAATATGGGACAGGCTTTCTACCCACCCCAAGCCTGTCCCCTTATTCCGGCACCCCCCAAAACCCCTCCCACCAAGCCTGTCCCCTACTTCCGCACCCCCTTAAACACACAAACACCAAGGACAGGCTATATAGGTGTAGGCCATACGGGAGTTTGTTCTTTATTTCTGAGTTTTTCGTCACACTAGAATTTATTATAATCTTCTCACACACAATATTTACGTCAGAAATAGTAAGGATAATAAAATATACCCTTATTATAATAATTTCTCGACAGTTTATGCGCTCCTCGGAAACTTTGCATCGTAACTCGGAGAAATAATTGAATGTGATTGTAGGTTGTGGTGTGAAGGGAGTATTTACAGTGTTAATTAGCATATCTGAAGCAACCCATTTCTCTAAACTATTCCATTGCAACAGGCCAACTTTATTTTTTGTTAATCTATAGTCCTGTGTTTCCTGGCATACTTTGGAGGAATCAAGGCGTTTAAAGGGATATTATACTTTTTATATACTGGACTAACTTGATTACTCCAAAATATGTCAGGAAACGGGACCAGATTAAGAGGGTGCGGAATAGTGGGACAGGCTTGGGGGGGATTAGGGGGGTGCGGGAATAGGGGACAGGCTTTCTACCCCCCCCCCCCAGGTATGTCCCCCTAATCCCGCAACCCCTTAAGAGAAATAATGGTGTCCTGTTGCTTGGAATAGTTTGGAGGAATCAGATACTCCAGATTTACCAACACTGTACTACCTACCTACCCCCTTAAGGACCCTGTGATCGTGTATGCAAATGGAAGGCTTCTGTGAATTCCTCCTGACCATGCCACGAAACAAGCTCCATCCAGATAACTCGTGTTTCGTGGCAATATTTCAACGACTCATTTATCTCCAATTTTCTGACTACAACACAGGGTTCATTAATTAAGGGGGACATTTTGTGTAGGTAAATCAGGAGCAGCTGAATCCTCCAAAACTATTCCATGCAGGCCACAGAACACTATTATTTTTGCTCTTCTGGTCCTGTTTCCTATAGCATACTTTGGAAGAATTAATTAAGGCACTCCAATGTACAGCCACAATCAAATATCCACCGACACTTTCTTTCCATCTTGTAAATATATCAGTATTTTATCTAGATTTATCATGCAACACCTTACGTCAACTCATGCACCTCAATTATTATTATGAGGTGCTGCAAAATCATACACGTGTTGTTCTTTATTACCAAGATATTTACTACGATGGAAGGAAAGTGTCGGTGGTTATTTGATTGTGGCTGTACCAAAAAAGAATTATGACCACCTTAAGGCCCCATCCCTCCCTCCCTCCTTCCCAGTGTTGTCCTCCAAAGCCTCGATCCTTCACCTGACCACCTCTTGTTATGACGGGCTCTTCCTCCCCCTTCCTTCCTTCATTCCTCTCATCACATTACGACCTTAATCCTTTCAGGTCATTTAATTAGTTTCTGGCCTTCCGGTGTGTATCCCTTGATCCTCATATTAAGAGTGGCGTGGGGGGTCTTCTTCTCTCCTCTTATTAATTGTAAAGGGGAGACTCTCTTTAGTAAATATAGTAAAGGGGGAAGGACCTCTTTAGTAAAATTGGAAGGGTTACTGATTCCTCCACACTATGCAAGGATAAATGTTACTCGTGTTACTCAATGTTACAACTAGATGTTATTCAATGTTACAACTAGGTGTTATTTAATGTTACTAATAGGATATCTTTACTATAACATTATTTTGGAGGATTCAGTAGCCCTCCAGTTTACCTAAAAGAGTATCTCCCCTCCCCCAAGGACCCCCGTAATGTGGTCAGAAAAGTGAAGGTTAGTGAGTCCTTCAAACATTGCCACGAAACACCACCTACCTGTATATACATTGAAAGAGCTTAATTGTTTCGCTGCATAGTCAGGAGGAATCAGAAGCCACCCACAAGATGTCTCATACACGATCACAGGTCCCTTAAGGTGGTATATAATTCTTTTTGGTACATTGGAGTGCCATGATTCCTCCAAAGTATGCTAGGAAACAGGACCCGAAGAGCAAAAATAATGGTGTTCTGTTGCTTGGAATAGTTTGGAGGATTCGGTTGCTTCAGATTTACCAACACAAAACTTCCTCCTTAACCCTAGTCGGGGGTTATTGCCTATACGGTGATAATGGGCAGTTCTTTCAGGGTTCGGTCGCCCCTTTAGACCCGAGCTGATCTTTTTTCCTCGCTTCAATACTTCCTCCTTTACTCCTTTTGTATTTTGTCATCGTGGTATTTACTGTCCCTCTTCTCTGTCACCTCGTGGTATAATAATGTGTCTCTGATCTGGCAATGTCTTCTGTATTACCACTTTACAAACTCACCCTCAAGAAACATTCAGTTATCATTATCGAACTATTGTATAAAGACTTAATGAAGAAAACTGTGATAAAAGTGTTATTATTATTATTATTATTATTTTTTTATTTATTTTTTATTATAAATCTTCTTCTTCTTCATATTATTATTATTTTTATTTTTATTATTATTATTATTATAATAATAATAATAATTATTATTATTATTATTATTATTATTAATGATGTTGTTGTTGGGCAGGAAGAGAGCCATCTGGTGATATCAATGGGGAATGTTACTCTCCCCCTTCAGTGTAATTCATTAAGGACTGGGGGGGGGGGGGGCGTGGCGAGGGGAGCAGCTGTGTGTCTCTCCTCTCCCTCCTTCTCCATCCATCCACACACACACACACACACACACACACACACACCGGGACTTTTATATGTCCATCAGTAAAATGAGTTAGGTTGGGTTGGGTTGGGTTAGGTTACGTTACTTTAGGTTAGGTTTGGTTACGTTACGTTTGGTTTGGTTACGTTACGTTACGTTACGTTACGTTTGGTTTGGTTTGGTTGTTAGGTTAGGTTACGTTACGTTAGGTTAGATTACGTTAGGTTAGGTTAGGTTATGTTTGGTTATGTTATGTCAGGTTAGGTTAGGTTAGGTTGGAGAGGAAGAGGAACGGGATGGAACAGAATAGCTTGAAAAGATGTATAGGGAAGAGGTGGTAACCATTCAAGGGCAATATTTAATATCTCACACCTCTCCCTTTTTTTTTATGGGAACTGGTGGACAATTTAGCAACACATTATTATTTTAACCGAATAAATTGAACAAGAGGAAATCATTAAAACACAGAGATGATGCCAACGTCATTTTATTGATGCAAAAATATACCCTAGCCACGACACACGAACTACACACCCCTTGTATACATTTATTACAAGCTACAGATGTGGTATATAATGTATAATATTAAATATGTACATTCACTCCGAACATTATAATATATAGTGGCGACATCACCTGTTACAATCATTTCCGTGACTAGAAATACCATCATAGGAGTCAAAGTATAATTATATGTATAGTGTCTAATTAAGGGTCGTATTCAGTAACAGTGTCATAGGGTCGGGGGAGGTATGTGTTGCAAGGCGAAGGACTCTAAAAAAAAAAAAAAAAAATATATATATATATATATATATATATATATATATATATATATATATATTCTGTACTGTATATATGGGATAAAGGAGGTGTACAGTTTTTTTTTTAGTGGGAATCAAAGGTTCAGTTTCACTTACCGGTAGATTTTAGTTGGGCTTTAGATCAGTATTTCCAGTAACAGGTGATTTCAGGCATACCATTCCATAACCAGTAGTGAAGACATAATACGTGATGTATAGTGAAGATGCGTTCCATCCTCACTATTGACTATGGAGTGTAAATGTGATGTAGGACAAAATAGCCCACACAAAATTAATGAATGCGATGTCTTTAGGGGAAACAGACTATGTTGTGGTCACATATGAGGGCTATGAGAGTCCCTCAAACTATGCCACGAGACAGACTCTCTATTGGTAACACTGAAGTTGTTTGTTTCCCGGCATAGTTTGGAGGGAAAATAATTAACCCTCCAATTCACCAGTGAGTCAGTCTCCCTTTACCAACGAGGCGTGCATCAGAATCAGTGCCATCCATTTACACAGTAGTAAGTAAATAGGCATTAAAAGGGGGGTAATAGTACAGTGTTGATAAATTTGGAGCAACCGATTCCTACAAACTATTCCAGACAACAGGCCACAATTATAATTATATGTTAATTAATCTGGTCCTGTTTCCTGGCATACTTTGGAGGAATCAAGGCTCTCTAAATTACCAAACGTATATATATTTATAAACCCCTTAAAAACGATGTAGTCACAACCTCCTCCTTCCTTCCTACCTTCCTGCAGTGAGGGAAAACAAGTGGTCCCTCATAAGATTCAGACCCAAACTACCCTGCACTCGAGACTTTCTGATTGCACAGCGGTCTGTCAATTCATTTATTCATGGTGTCTTGAAACTAGAGGCAAAACAATAACTAATAAAGTGTCTTAAAACTAGGCAAAACAACAATACTTCATTCACGATGTCCTGAAACTAGGCAAAGCATTAATTACTAACATAGTGTCATGAAACTAGAGGCAAACAAATATAATAAAAAAACCAATAACTAACACTTTTAATCATTCAGTGTCCCTGTTCAACACATACCCTCAGACATAATGTATATAATTATAATGTTGTGTCCACGGTCTAGTGCTTGTGTCTAATAAGCTTACCCCAGTATCCTATCCCGACAACCACCAATAAATGGCCAAATGTACAGTCACTCACAGGATATCAAAGTGCTTGCAACAACAACAGCACCAACAACAACTCCATGACACTCTTCTTGAATATGGCCCTCAGTATAACCATGCATGACACGAGTTGCATAAAATAGATACCATACTATAGCATAATATAACGACAACATAACATAGACTCATCTGTATTACTATTTCAAGATTTTACAGTGAAGTTTCCCCCTCATATGGTTTCCTTCTTATGCAACTCATTTATGTATTCTCTGTATCATGGCAGAAGTTTCCATGTCTTGTGTCCAGTCAGATGTGTAATTATAGTTGATTATGTATGTTTATATGTATGATTATGTATTTATGATTATGTGTATGCTTTGTCTTCTCATTAATTGACCCTGTGATGCAGTCAGAAAATTGGAGGTAAATGAGTCCTTCAAATATTGCCACGAAACACCACCTATATGGAAGGAGCTTGTTTCGTGGCATATGGTCAGGAGGAATCAGAAGCCTCCAACTATCATACACGATCACAGGGTCCTTAAGAGAATGATAGTACACTGTTGGTAAATATAGAGGGAGCAACTGACTCCTCCAAACTATGCCACGAAACTGATCCCCTTGTTAGTATCATTGAAGTCGTCTGCTTCCTGGCACAGTTTGGAGGAATCGATAGCCCTCCAGTTCACCAACAAGATAATCTCAAGAAGCCCAAGTGACATATCATTTACATTATTTTCTCGGGTCCAAGGAGGGTCACTTCAAGGAGTCGCTTTCAAGGGGTCGCTTTCAAAGGGTCACTTTTGTGTGTACATAATTTATCAACTACTCCGAATGTATATACTGTATAACCTATATATATATAAAAAAAACAAGGTGTAACTCTTCATTCATGAGAGACCGCTCCTCAACCAGAAATCAAAGTCAGGCAGGTGAATTATAATTGTATTGTATATAATCTGTATATAAACATCATAACAAATAATAGCATATATATATACCCTATATAAGTGTAGATTCTGATCCTATACGCAGTACAGACACAACAAAGGCCGGATTTAAAGAGCTTCACATATACATATTTGTATGTATATATTTTTTGGCGTGTGGTCATCCAACAGAAATAAAAGAATAAAATGACTTCTATTCGTAGGATGAACGTACAGTGAGCAAAAAAATTAGTATCATTGCACATATATTTTTCTCCCCAAGCCATTATTTCCACATTCTAACCCAGTCTTAATGGGGAAGTAAGTACAGTGTTGGTATAATTCTGAAGCAACTGATTCCTCAAACCTATCCCAAGTAACAAACCACCATTATCTATGTTAAAATATTATTCTAGTCCCTTTTCCTGACCTATTTTGGAAAAACCAAGGATGTCCAAATGTACCAAAAGTATGCTATCCCTTTTATCTTAAAATTATCATTATTATTATTGTTATTATTTTTTCTTTTTTTTACCCAGTGTACACCAAAAAATGTGTCTTTCTAAATCCGGTCCTTGCTATAGTTACTTCAGCACCTGGGATGATGCATATATAATTATTATTAGTCCTAAGATCCTTCGTCCAGTCAAATTAATGTGTTGCTGGGATGATTCAACTCGATGCCTTTAGTTCTCAGGATCATGTTATTTCAGGGAGTATGTCAGTAGTATATTTTCTCTGGGAGTTAAAACGTTATATTCCTGAACACAAACAAACATTCAGGAAATATATTATTTTTCTTAAAGACGGCTCATGCAAACTCACACAGCTCTTGGGTATGTAATCCTTTCCTTGATCCTCCTACATCAAAAACAATGTGGATATTTATTACATGTTATCAATAAAAACCTTGACGTATATATTATTTTCAGTATCACTCGACTCCCGGGTTACAGTGAAATGAAACAACGACACTTATCAGGTCGAACCATCCCAGAGGCGAAGGTCGGGGGAGGGGAGTAAAAAAAATCTGTCAGGATAATAGGCATGATTCAGAAAAGGCCTTATAAAATCCTAATCCTTCATGTCAGATTGTGAAATAAAGTAAGTAGGATCAACCGGGATGTCAGAATCTCAGATTTTTTTTTTTTACCAACTTCATGAGAAACTATTATTTTTCTTTATTATGAATGTCGACCCTGGAGTAAAGAAACGCATATAGGGGATGGTCAGGGGAAGAGGGAGGGAAGGGATGGGTGGGTGAGGGTTGATGTAAGGGGTGAGGGGTGGGGGTGTCATGTGTAAGGGGGTTTGAGAGCACCACTGAATAACCAGGACCATCAGGGCATAAATTGGGGGTGGGTGGGGGGAGGGGGGAGTCAGGAGGCTCTCGCTCGCTCGCTCACGCCCACCGCCGTATTTCCAGGGAACGCATTTCCATTCAGAATTATACAACCAGAAGAGGGGAGGATATGGAAGGAGAGATTGAAAAAAGAGCCAGCTTTTGAAAATCCAGAATGTGACTGAATTGTAAAGTTGAATGGAGTTAAGGGGGAAGTTTTGTGTTGGTAAATCTGGAGCAACCGAATCCTCCAAACTATTCCAAGCAACAGAACACTATTATTTTTGCTCATCTGGTCCTGTTTCCCAGCATACTTTGGAGGAATCAAGGCACTCCAATGTACCAAAACAGAATTACCACCTTAAGGAACCTGTGAATGTGTGTATGGAAATTGGTGGTGGCTTCTGATTCCTCCAGACTATGCCACGAACTACGCTCCTTCCATGTAGGTGGAGTTTCGTGGCAATATTTGAAGGACTCATCGTGTAACTCCACAATTTCCTGACTACATCACAGCCCGGGCCCTTAATGGAAAGTGAACCACAAGTCAGGAAATGCAACAACAGAATATTTATAGGTTCATTTTAAGAGGAGGCCGCATAGAAGGACATCAAGTGTTATTGTATACGAAAACAAATCTATAATAATAATCAATGCCAACAAAACTTTCTAAAATAAATCTAAATAAACATGAGATAATAATAATATATAAATAAACAGGTTAAGTACAGATTGCTTTCTATACGAGAGGAACTTCGTGATGTTATATAATATCTCGTCTGGTTCTTTCACGTGAAGAAAAAGATAAAAATACTAATAATGAATAATAAGTAAATAGAATAGATAATATAATAATAATTAAAATTGTACTGAAGCAACGGGAGCCAGAGTGTTTGTTTGTTCAAGTATCCCTCAGACCATCAGTTTAGTTTCTCTCTTCTTAACATGAGATCATTCAATATAAAAAAATAGGAAGTAAATCAATAACTAAATAAATCACTCTGGAACACTAACTCTTTCTTTATCCAAACCTTCCTTTAAATCAATAACTAAAAAAATCACTGGAACACTAACTCTTTCTTTATCCAAACCTTCCTTTAAATCAATAACTAAAAATATCACTCTGGAACACTAATTCTTTCTTTATCCAAACCGTCCTGGGTCTTATTAGTGTTTACTCTTATCCATCCTATTTGTTATTCGTTTTTCCATCCCTTCTACTGTATATCCCATCCGCGATACTAGTGTGTGTGTGTTTGTTTATTTCTCACCGCTTTGTAGGAGGA
Organism: Petrolisthes cinctipes; assembly: GCA_033782935.1. Taxonomy (NCBI): domain Eukaryota; kingdom Metazoa; phylum Arthropoda; class Malacostraca; order Decapoda; family Porcellanidae; genus Petrolisthes; species Petrolisthes cinctipes. Next base: position 15,203 of record JAWQEG010003913.1, on the reverse strand, counting down.
TAATGCCTGCTGGGATAAAATTGATGTACAGCCACATTAAAAAAAAAGTGTATTAACGTCCTTCAGATCTCATGCCAGTGTTTTTATAAGTGGGAGAATAATTAGAGTGGAAATACTGTAATACTCAAAACTCCACCAGATAACATGCAGACTACAGTACAGTACATAGTTCCTTAGTACATGTCCGTTTTGTAACATAGTTTAAGGGTCACTCAGTAGCTCTATAACTAGCCAATAGTTGATGATTCCTTAAAGCTCTTCAACTATTCCTCCCTTTCTTTTTATTCTTCCTATAGCCTAGTGCTTGTTATTCCTTATTCTCTGTTCTCTTCATTGGTGGCATGTAACCCTAATTGATGCGATGCTATTAGTGTTATCTTTCCAATTAATCAGTCATTTAGTCTGCCAATCGCCTTTTTTTTTTCATTTTTCCCACTCCCCATTCTCTCTCCTTCGTTATTACTTCTCCATTTTCCCTTCATCTTCCCCTTTCCATTATTTTTCCTCCTCCTCCCCCTCCTATCTCTCAATAATCTCCCTTCCTTTCCCCCTCTCCCTTTCCATTTAGAAATCTAAAAATGCGTTCTACAGTCTTCCTCTATTTTCCATCGCTTCTCCTACCTCTCCTTTCTCCCTTCTCCTCTCTTTTCGCCTACTTCTCCCTTCTCCTCTCTTTTCGCCTAGTTCTCCCTCTCATCTTCATCAAAATTGTTTCTTCCTCACCATCCCACATCTCTCTCCATCTACATCTCATTATCTTCCTCTCCCTCTTCTCACTCCCTTCTCTCTATCCATCTACATAACACCCCTCCCCTCCTCCCCTTCTCTTCCCCTTTCCTCCCTCCCTCCCTCCCCCTTCTTTTCCCTCCCTCCCCTTTTCTTTCCCTTTCCTTCTCACTCCTTTCTTTCTCTCCCTCCTTTCCTCTCCAAGTCATCTCCATCTCCAGCTGGCAGAGGACCAAGTTGGAAGGGGCTCTGATTTTTCCTGGTATCCCTCCCTCTATGACTGTTGCTGCTGCTGCTGCTGTTGGTGGCCTTGTTTTTGTTTCTCTCGTCTCAGTCAGGAATAGCACCATGCAGGCTGGCTGGCTCGGGGGAAGGATAAACACATAACAGGAGCCACACTCTTTCTTACCCACTTTCCCTTTGTTGCCTCTGTTCTGTTCGTGTCTGTCTACCTGCCTCTGTGTGTGTGTGCTCCTGCTCTTTCTTACCTCTACCACTGTCCCTGTCCCTACCTATGCCTTCCTACTTTTACTTCTATACCCCCTGTCTTTCTCCTTGCAAAATTCGCTCAGATTTCTCCCCCACCCTACCACACACACTAGTATCTCAACTAAATCCTCCTCCTCCTCCTCCATTCTCTCTCTCTCTCTCTCTCTCTCTCTCTCTCTCTCTCTCTCTCTCTCTCTCTCTCTCTCTCTCTCTCTCTCTCTCCAATACCAATACTTCATGCCAGTTTGGTTTTCATGTATTCGCTTCGATTCCATACAACCTGTGATGTCCCTTGGAAAGCTTGTATACGTCCCAGTAGTCATTTTCATTTTTCCCTTTTCTTCCTTTATTCCTTTTTCCACTCATACTTTCCTTCATTCATTCCCAAGTGTCTTTCCTCCTCCTCTTCTTCCTCCTCCTCCTCCTCCTCCTCCTCCTCCTCCTCCTCCTCCTCCTCCTCCTCCTCCTCCTCCTTCTAACATTTTCCTAGTTTTCTTCCTCTTTCATGATATAAGTTTATCATTTCTTCATCCATTCTTCCCCTATTTTCCTTAATATTTTCCTCGTTTCCCTTGTTCTGTTCTCCCTGCCTCCCCTCTCCTCTCTTTACAACACCATTATTCTCTTTACTCCTTCCCTCCTCTTCTACTCTTGCCCCTCATTCCTCCCTTCCCCTATTCAATATCCCATCATGGACCCGAAACATAAACATTCCATCAGTCGTTTTTTCCCTTCCTTCCTGCCATCCCTAGCTCCGTTCCATAACACTGATCGCTGTCCCTCTCCCCTTCCCCATGAAATATGAAGTCAATAATGCCATACATACTCGTTGTTCCAAGCTACATACTACTAATTCAATTCTGTAATGTTTTTTCTTTCTTGTACCAGGCTGAAGAGACCACATAATGACCCTGTTGTAGTATTGGGAATATCAGTTGAATTACTGTAAGATTGCATGGCTCTACTCGGGTACCACTCGTCTATATAATTTGGTTCACTCCATGTAAAGTATGATGTTCCCGAGAGATGCCTGACTGTTATTATTATTATTATTATTATTATTATTATTATTATTATTATTATTATTGTATAGATATGTCTTTCCATATACTTAAGCCTATAAATTTGTCTTTTTGACGCTTTAATGCCTTCGTCAATTAGTACAAAAGGCTACGGTACTTAATTCATGCGAGGCGAGGTCAAGGGGGAAGTTTAGTTTTGTGTTGGTAAATCTGGAGCAACTGAATCCTCCAAACTATTCCAAGCAACAGAACGCCATTATTTTTGTTAACTTGGTGGTGTTTCCTGGCATACTTTGGAGGAATCAAGGCACTCCAATGTACCAAAAAAAAAAAAGAATTACCTTCACCTTAATCTGTTGTTGATCATTATTTCTGTTTCTCAATATTTCCTTCTTCTCTCCTCCCTTTGCCAATCCTCCTTTTTCCTCTTTCCTTCATTTTCTCCATATCACTCCCTTTCTCCTCCTCTGGCTATCCCGTTTTTTACTCTTCTATCTCTTCCACCTGTTTTATCTTCCATTATCCTTCCTCCCTTTCGTCACTATCACGTTTTGTTTTTAATTTCTTCCTTTTTTAATCCTCTATCATCACTTTCTCTCCTATTATTTCATTGTCCTTCTTGTCCCTCTTCCATCCTCTCTCAATCATCCAATATTATTTTAGTTTTCGTCTATACTTTATCAAATTATTTCTTTTGTATCTCTCCCTCGTCCTTCTTTCGTATTCCTATTTCATTTCCCACCCCTTCCATCTTCATCATCCATATAATTCCTTTCATTTTCATCTCCTGTTTTGCTGCTTCTACTTTCATCTCCATTGTATCCCTTACATCTTTATCTTCTCTATTGTTCCTTCATATTCATCTATCGTCTTTCCTCTTCCACTTCAACTCCCTCCTCTTTTCCTCTTTCCTCTTTTTTCTATTTTCCTCCTTCATCATCAACTCCCATCATTTCCCCCTTCCATTTTCATCTCATACATACACTCTACATACATATCTTCCTCCACTATACGTCTGACCCTCACTTCTTTCTTCTTCGTCTTCGTGGTGGTCATCTTCTAGTCGTATTCTGAGCCGATGGTGATGCTGAGTTCTTGTGAGACGATGAGGGTCTTGTGGTACCAGATGTTGGTGTCCAGGACAACTGTAAACAAACACACAGGGAGAGAGAAAAGAAATGTGATCAAAACAACATCAGTAGTACTTGCCCGTCCCAAATTCTGTGTGTGTGTGTGTGTGTGTGTGTGTGTGTGTGTGTGTAAATTGGTTAATATGTCTGTGTGTTTGTGCATATTGGTTAGTGTCTGTGTTTTTGTGCATATAGGTTAGTGTGTGTGTGTGTGTGTGTGTGTGTGTAAGTTGGTTAGTATGTCTGTGTGTTTGTGCATATTGGTTAGTGTGTGTGTGTGTCCTTCCATCCATAAATCTTCACTGTCCTTTCATTATTGGGTAAAACATTATCGAGATTAATATCATATTTATGTGAATGGTAAATTGAGCCATGTGTCATTAATGTTCTTTTTACACGAATAACAATTATTCTGATACTTTACCATTACAATATTGAACCTCTTTAATTTAAATATTGAACCTCTTTAGTTTAAACATTGAACCTCTTATCATTATCATCCTATCACCTCTATTATCTTCCCATCTTTCACTTTCTCCATTTATCTTATTCTTCTGCTGCCATTCCACCCTTTCTTATCTATCATATTTTTCCTTTTCCAAGCTCATACTATCTTCCCTGTTTTCATTTTTCTCCTCCCTACCTTTCTCCATTCCTTCGTTCCTCTTCTTTCCTTCCTTCCACTCAACCTCTCCCCTCCTCCATACCTGTCAACAGAAGCTCTTCCCCTTTACATATCCTCTCTGCCTCCTCTTTGGTCTCCCCTTCCCTCCTTCTCTCACTTCTTCCTCCTGCCTACCTTTCCTCTTTTGTTCTTCCTCTCCCTCTCCCTTCCCATTTTTTTCATATCTTTATTTTCCCACTTGTTCTTTTCCCCTCCAAACTGCCTATCTTCCGTTTCCCTTTCTTTATTTCCTTCCATTCTTGCCTATGTATTCTCTCACTCCTTCCTTCCTTCATTCATTCCTCCAAACTATCATCCTGTTTATCCTTCTACCCTCCTCATGTTCTCATCCTTCCCCATCCCCTAAAAATTCTTCTCTTCCTTACTCCATCCTTCCTTGCATTCTCGTTCCTCCCTCATATATTTTGTCCTTTTTCCCCGCATCTTCCTGTCTTCAGCCTTCCTTCTCTTCCTATCCCGTCCTCACAACGTCTCAGATATACCCCTACTTTCTCATGCACCCTTCATCCCTCCCAATTCCTCCCCCACTTTATCTTATTCTCCTCCTCTTCCCGTATCCCTTCTCCATCTGCTCACATTCCCCTCTTTCCGACCTCTTCTCTTCCTATTCCCCTACCCACATCTCTCATAATCCCCTCATCCTCCCCATCTCTCCTCTCATATTCTCTTCTTCTAATCTCCTTTTCCCTCATATTCCTCTCACCTCTCATTTCCCAGTCCCCACTCCCCACCTTAAGGACCCTGTGATCGTGTCAGGAAAATTGGAGGTAATTGATTCCTTCAGACTATATGCCACGAAACAGCATCACACGTATACGTGTGTGTGTTTCGTGGCAATATTTGAAGGACTCATTTACCTCCAATTTTCTGACTACATCACAGGGTCCCTTAACTATATCAAATCCACCCCAACTCATAGTAACTCTCCCATCCCTTACTGCCTTATTTACTGCCGTATTTACTGCCTTATTACTGCCTTATTTATTCAACTCACTGATATCTCCCGGTTCGACCACCACATCGAGGGGTGAGCACTGGGTGAAGCACTCTGGGGGCGGCTCCAGTGACCACAGCTTCCGACCCCTAATCTGCGCCTGCCACGACGGATTACCCACGTGGTCGATCTGAGGAGGTAATAGGTAGGGGTGTTATTGAGGGGAGGAAAGGGCATGGGGGTGTTAGCGAAGGGAGGGAAGGGCATGGGGGGTGTTAGGGTGAAGAGTGAAGAGTTAAATACTGTAGGTCGAGTTCTGTTTGATAAATGATACCAGATTGGGTTAGAAAGTATTATGTTAGGTTGGGGTTAGAGCAGGACAAGTGGTCGATCTGGGGGAGTAGTGGACAGGGTTAGCGAGGGCAGGGAAGGGCACGTTATATTGAGAAGTTAAATACTGTTGTAGGTGGAGTTGTGTTAGGTAGATAGATGATACTGGATTGGGAAAGATAGGGTTCTTCTGTAAGGAAAGCGTATGTCGGTGATGCAACAAAGGGATCGTCTGTCGTACACACACACACACACCACACACTGTTGTCAAATAAATGGTCTCATCAGTGTGGTTGTCCTTAACGTGGCGGTGACGGATACATTCACGACAACAAGATAACACTTTCATCCCTCTCCTCACCCTCACCTGGGTCTACTCCTCCTCCTCCTCCTCCTCCTCTTACCTTATTTCACCCTCGTCTCCTCCTTCCTCCTCCTTATTTCACACCCTCGTCTCCTCCTCCTCTTTATTTCACCCTCGTCTCCTCCTCTCTCTCCTCCTCCTCCTCCTCCTCCTCCTCTTTTACATCACCCTCGTCTCCTCCCCCCCTACTCCTTATTTCACCCTCGTCTCCTTCTCCTTCTCCTTATTTCACCCTCGTCTCCTCCTCCTCCTTCTCCTCATTTGTTTACCTTCGTCTATCCCTTCCCTTTGATCTCTATTCAATTTGTTCTACTGGGCTTTATTTTATATTCTTACATTAACCTCTTGCTCTGTTCTATCTTTGTTTCCCTCTTTGATTACCTGGTTATTTTCATCCTTCCTTCCCTTTTATTCCTTTCTTCATTTCCATTTCCTTTCTCCCCTTAGATTATCTCCCTCGGTTCTGATCTAACTACTTTTTCCTTTCCATCTCCTTCTCATTATCTGTCCTTCCTAATAATTTCCTTTCTCTGCGTTTCTGATTGTTATTCTCCTCTTTGTTTCCCTTTTCCTCTCCTTCAATGAGGTGTCCAATTTCTCTCCTTCCTCAATAGTTTGCTCTTCCTATTTTCCTCTCATACCATTCTTTACTTAATATACTTCTCTCTCTCTCTCTCTCTATCTCTCTCTCTCTCTCTCTCTCTCTCTCTCTCTCTCTCTCCTCTCTCTCTCTCTCTCTCTCTCTCTCTCGCTCTCTCTCTCTCTCTGTTTTTCTCTGCGTCTTATCCTTTCCTTTCATCTCCTTCCCCTTTGTTACATGGCTACACAGAGATACGAAAATCAAATACAGAGGTAGAAGCGAGATGGTTTTTTTTTTTTTTATAATAGAATTACAGTAAGACCCAATTAAATTAGGTGCAATTAAAGAGTCTTTAAAGATGAATGCTCTCTCTCTCTCTCTCTCTCTCTCTCTCTCTCTCTCTCTATCTCTCTCTCTCTCTCTCCTCCTACATTTACCCACTACGGTTCATATCCTTCCCTGCTTCTCACCCTTCTCATTTCCCGTCGTGTTTACATTCTCTTACAGCTTGTTTATTCTGTTTTCCCTTTCCTTCTGTCCCTCTCCCTCTCTCTCTCCCCTTTTGCTTCCGCTAACTTGGTGAGTATAGTTCTGTTACCTTGTCTTGTTCCCTCTATACCAGCCACTACCTCTATTGTCAACATCCCAACGTTTTATAGTCAATTCTTTTCTCTCCTATTCTTCCTTTCGTGATCTTCCACTAATTCTACTTCCTTTGAGTCCTTTCTTTTAATCTTTCATTCCTCTGTTCTCTCCAGATATTTTTTTTTTTTTATCTCATATGACGCTCCTGTCTGTTTTTGAAATGTGAAAAATACCGTGGATAATAATTTTTTCTGGACGTTCCTTGTTTGGCTTCGACGTTAATTAATTATCCTGTTTTCCAAAGGTGGAGGGTCTGATTATTATTTATTGTATGTCTGTGTATCTTCCTATCACCGTCTGTGTGTGTGTGTGTGTGTGTACTCGTGATGTCACATGAACCCTATCAGTCCAAATCACCTTGAGTAAAATTAGTCTGGTGAAATGGGGTCATGGTCAGCTTAAAAAAAAAAAAATATATATATCCATTGATGAGAAGTGGTGATTTTCTACAGCATTTATTTTGGTCCTGGCAATCAAATCTTAACATCCATATATTTATGTCCCATTTTCTTGTGGTCTGGTAAATCATTTGGGGTGATAAACAAGTTGAATGGACACTTATTTATATTCTGTATTGGACAAAACATTAATTTATCTGTCTGTAAAGTATACAGTCACCATTTTCATAACAGACCGGTAAACATCATACAAGGTTTGATTGATGGTTTGATCTCGTCTAATGTCATTGTCATCCACTTATTTTATCTTGCTCGAATTATCTTGCCTTCCACTCGTGTCTGGATTTTTCCTTACTGTATAATCACTCTCTCTCTCTCTTTCTCTTTCTCTCTCTCTCTCTCTCTCTCTCTCTCTCTCTCTCTCTCTCTCTCTCTCTCTCTCTCTCTCTCTCTCTCTCTCTCTCTCTCTCTCTCTCTCTCTCTCTCTCTCTCTCTCTCTCTCTCTCTCTCTCTCTCTCTCTCTCTCTCTCTCTCTCTCTCTCTCTCTCTCTCTCTCTCATACACACAGTTGCATTCCCTTTGTAGATTCTGTTCATTCCCTCAACTCACTCCTCTCTTGGCTCTATCCTCTTCCTTTGTATGTATCTATACCATTTTTATCTTGTGGTGTTGTCTCCACTTTTCACTCCCTTCGTTTCTCTCATTTTGGTATATCTTCTTTCCAGGTGTAAAATTTTCACTCCTATTGCATGTTACTTGCTTACTGTACATTCATCTCTCTTTTATATCCTCTAGTCTCTTTCATCTTAGCTTCTTCTCCTTAATTTCCTCTTCTCTATTTTTTCTCTCACCTTAGCTAGTCCAGATATTGTTCATTTTTATTCCTTCTGTACCGTGATTGATTTATTTCTCTTTCCTCCCCTCGTCTCTGTCACGTTGGTTTGTCATATCATGCGTTAATTTGCATTCTTGTTGTACTTCTTTGTATATATCATTCTCTTTCCCCTCATTCACTGTCACTTTAGTTTTTTTCTCAGATCATACATTATCTGAACATGTAAAGTTGTTATTAAGGACCCTGTGATCGTGTATGAAAATTGGAGGCTTCTGATTCCTCCTGTCTCTACCATGCACTAAATAATCTCCTTCCATATAGGTGGTGTTGTTTCGTAGCAATATTTGAAGGACTCATTTACCTCCAATTTTCCCGACTACATCACAGGGTCCCTTAATTAAGATAATGTATGGGTGACACCCTGTATATTCCTTTTTATTTATATATTGTTTATCTTTAGCAACTCTTCTGCTGTATTTTCAACCTTTTCATTTATTTTCTCCCCTCACTCACTGTCAGCAATGGTTTCCCTCTTGACCAGTGGACAAGGCAGCGAATGGCAGGTTGAGTGAAGTCTCCCCTCATTATCCTACCGTACCTCCTCACTTTTCTGTCCTTCCTTCCTTCCTTCCTTCCTTCTCCTGTGGTGTACTATGGTCGCTTGTCACTTGCTTCCGGCTTTTCCTTCCTTCTATTGTGATATTTTGTTGCTAATCACTTTTTCCTTCTAGTTTGGTATTCATTTTTCCTTCTATTTTGGTGTTCATTTCTTCTTCACTTGTTTCCATTCCTTACTTTCCTTATTCCCTTCCTTTTTCCCTTCTACTTTGGTGTTCATTTTCCCTTTTACTTTGGTGTTCATTTTGTTCTTCACTTATTTCCATTCCTTTCTTCCTTTCATTTTTCCTTAGTCTGAGTTGTACTGTAGATGGACTGTTGTTACATATTATTTTACTTCTATTTTCCATTCTCCTCTTGCCTTCCTTTGTATTTTGCATTCCTTCTTAACCTCCCTCCTTCCTTCCTTCCTTTTTCTCCTAAGGAATGGCGTTCTTGTCATTCCTCTACTTACTCTCACATTCCTCCTTCGACTTTTCTTCTTTTTCACTTCCTTTGCCCTGTTACGTCTTTCCTGCCACACTTTATTATTCATATTTATTTCTCCCTATTCACCAAAATTGATTCTATGCTACTCTTTTTCTCCTGACTCCCAGATTTCTTTCGCCTACATCTCTCCTTTCTCTGAGATATTTTTCCTTCTATTATATTTCCCTTTCCCCTCCCTGTCATCCTTCTATTTTGTCCTTTCTTTGATATTTCTTCCTTCTATTATATCTCCCCTTCCCCTCCCTCTCATCCTTCTCTTCTTTCATTTCTCTGATGTTTGTTCCTTTCTTCTATTATATCTCCTCTTCCCCTCCCTGTCATCCTTCTCTTCTATCCTTTCTTCCTACTTGTAGTTAGTAGCTTAAAACACGAACAGCCACGTAAGGACCAATAAATCTGTTGCTGTCTGATTTCCTTTCTATTCCTTTGTATTCTAATTTTCAACTCATAACCTCTGCATGCCTCCCATTAATTCTTCTGCAATTCCTGTTCTCTCTTCTCTATATTCCTGTTCTCTCTTCTCTATATTCCTCCTCTCTTCTCTATATTCCTCTTCTCTCTATTCCTCCTACGTAGACTCTCTCCTTCCTTCCTCCTCCTCCTCCTCATCTTTTTCTATTACAAAAAATGGACTTAAGACTCAACAGGTGGGCAGCACAACAAAACAAATGACGGGTTCCAGCTGTGTGTGTGTCTGACAAAGAGCTCCGTGATTTTTGCAGTTTTTATTGATGACCTCGAACCTATTAATTGCTGCCTGGAAGTTGCATGGTAGTGTTTTCATTAATTTATTCACTTTTGACGTTTGGAAGGCATTTGTACCGAAAAAGTATTCTTGGAGTAATGAGGAAAAAAAAAGTGTAAAATTCGACAGTCTTTGTTGTCTTGCACAAAAGCTGTATCAGAAGATTAAGGCAGACTGTCTTAATAAGATAGTCTGTCTTAATCTTGCTTTAGGACTTATAAGGTGAATTGGAGGTTGCTGATTCCTCCATCCTGTGGCAAGAAGCATATATACCGTACTATCTCAGGAAAATAGCTTAGGGTCTGTTTTTCTTTATGATACAGTTTGAAAGAATAAGTTGCCTCTAATATTTCACCAACAATATCTTGCTACTGTAGACTACCTTGACTGAAATACACTCCTCACAGTATGCACGTGTTAATTAATATACATCCTTACCTAAAACACCACTTTCGTTTGTATACCACTGCAAACTAAGCTGCTGCGGGGGAAAAAACAACTATAAAAATATATAGTCTCTGGCACTGAGGATTACGCAAATACTGTAATCCCTTTGAAGAGTGGTGGCAGAATTTCAAGGGATGAGTTCAACCAGCAATAAAAATGTGAAGAAGAGAGCTAAGGGGATAGGATATAATATTATAGTACTCTGCTTTTGGCGGTAAATCTGCAGCGACATTTCTCACACATTAACATTCCTTCCACACTAACATTTCTCTTATACTTACATTCCTTCCACACTGACATATTTCCCACACTGACATTCCTCTCACACGAACATTTCTCTCACACTTACAATTCCCACACTAACATATTTCCCACACTGACATTTCTTCCACACTAACATTCCTTCCACACTAACATTTCTCTCACACTTACATATTTCCCACACTAACATTTCTCTCATACTAACATTTCTCCCACACGACTAACATTCTTCACACATTAACTTTCCTTCCACACTAAAATTTCTCCCACACGAACTTTCTTCCCACACTAACATCTCATCCTTTTACCCATTCGTCGTCGTCACCACACACACACACACACACACACACACACACACAGACCATACATGTTTTCACTGTCATACGAATTTCAATTGCCATTCTTTTAAAGTGCCCGGGGTGAGTCCATAATCCTCTTACCCGTGGAATAATCCGGTTACCCACACGGCCCCCACCACCCCCCAGGGACACTACCATCCCCCCCCCACCACTCCCAGGGACCCCCCCCCCCAGGAACACTACAACCCACCCCCACCCCCAGGGACACTACCCCCCCCCCACCAGGAACACTACCACCACCCCCAGGGACACTACCAACCTCCCACCACCACCACCCAGGGACACTACTACCACTCCCCCACCACCACCCCCCAGGGACACTACCACCCACCCCACACACACACACACACACTCACGCCAGCCAGCCAGCCAGTCCGTCCGTCCGTCATTCCCCGTGGTCGTGTTCATTCTGCCGTGTGTGTTTGTGTACCCAGAGTGGATTATAAAAGATTTCACAAAGGGACTCAGATTTGTGGGTTACGAGGCCATGCAGTTCAAACCGTGGAGTATAAAACTATTCACAAACTGTATATTATATTCATAGTAGTGTGGGATTATAAAGGATTACAAAGGATTACGAGGTGGAGTTCAAACGGTGGATTATAAAGTATTCACAGACTGTATATATTCATGGTAGTGTGGGATTATAAAAGATTACAAAGGATTACGAGGGTGGATTATAAAATTATTCACAAACTGTAGGTATATTTTCATAGTAGTGTGGGATTATAAAGGATTACAAAGGATTACGAAGGTGGAGTTCAAACGGTATATTTTCAATAGTGTGGATTATAAAAGGATTTAGCATAGGATTACGAGGGTGGAGTTCAAACGGTATACAATTAACAGAGTGGATTATAAAGGATTTCAAGGGGTTTGCACACATAGGAGTCGATACGGTAACATGTACAGCCACAATCAAATATCCACCGACACCCTCCTTCCATCGTGGTAAATATCTTGGTAATAAAGAACAATTAACATATGAATGGTTTTGCAGCACCACATAGTAATCATTGATAGGGTTGAGTTGACATAAGGTACTGTATGATTATATTTTGATATGATACTGATTTATTTGTACGATGAAAAGGAATGTGTTGGTGGATATTTGATTGTGGCTGTAAAGAGTCTTGTCTTGGGATGGGTTTGGTAAGGTACACCTCGTGATACATAATTTCTGATCAGAGTGTGTGAGGAGCAGAAAGCTTCGAATCGCCTGGTATTGCTCATTTCCCCATCTATAGAGGCTGAGTTCGAATGCAAGGTATGTGTGTGTGGTGCCTGCCGGTCGTCTCTGGTCAGGAATTACGTATCACGAGTGTACGGTATAAGTCTACTCACGTGCATATGGGCCCCGTAGCCAGGAGTACCCATGAAGATCCAGTCCGTCTTGGAGGATTCGGCTTCGGCAGGCAGGAAGTAGGGACGCTCGTAGTGACCCCTCAGGATGTTGGCAGCGGAGGAATCACAGTTACTCCTGAAGGCACGAGATGGGGATTAGAGAGTTTAGAGCGAGTTTAGAGTCAAAAGGTAGTGAGTTAGAAGTAATTGTTAGAAAGTTAGAGGTATGTACAGCCACAATCAAATATCCACCGACAGTTTCCTTCCATCGTAGTAAATATCTTGGTAATAAAGAACAACACGTGTATGATTTTGCAGCACCTCATAATAATAATAATAATTGAGGGGGTTGAGTTGACGTAAAGTGTTGTTAGATTATATTTTGATATGATACTGATTTATTTGTACGATGGAAGGAAAGTGTTGGTGGATATTTGATTGTGGCTGTACAGTCGCGCAACACAATCCCTTGCCCACTTGAGTCTAAGCACAAGATATGAAACAGGCGGTATCTAGACGACAGCCCACCCAAACCATGACGAGGCCACACACATATCGAACCAATTAAGTCTTTGGGTGGGTTGTCGTCCAGAAATCGCTGCTCCAGATCTCGGGCTTCGACTCAGGGTGGGCTAGGGATTGTGATGCGCGACTGTATAATAGATCTGGGGTTTGGAGAGACGAAGTGGGGGGGTTAAAGGCACCTAGTTATGAGTAGATACCAAAGGAAGGAGGGGGAGGAGTTAGAGGCACTTATTATTTGAGAGTTAGAGGGTACAATAGATCTGGGGTTAGAGGCGATGAAGTGGGGAGGTAAGAGACACCTATAGTTGAGAGCCAAAAGTAAGAAGTTGCAGGAAATAAATGGTGAGTTAGTGACACTTATTACAGTGTTAGTGGTAGGTAGGTAATTCGAGACTCTTAAGAGGTAAATAGGAAGTTAGAGACACATTATGGGACGCAGGACTCGTGGGAGAAAGGGAGGTATCCAGGTGTGAAGGGTTTGGTAAGGGATAGCAACTCTTGACCATAAATTTAGTCTCTACTGAATCCTCAAAGTTGTCAGGAAACAGACTCCTCCCTTCCCCTCCAAAATTAGTAACATTGTGGTGGTTTGTTTCCTGGAATAGTTTTGAGTAGTCAGTAGCACTCCAACTTACTAAAAAGAGGTTCTCCCCCTTACTGTGAAATAGGCAGGTGTGAGACAGAGTATGTGAGAGAAACATGCTGGCAGAATGAGGATGAGGAGGGCGTCAGACAGGAAGGTTGTTAAAGTAGACCGGAGGTGAGGGAGGCAATTTCAGGCAGGAGAGAATATTTAAGAAGAAAGGAGTGGGGAATGTGAAGGATTAAGCCTACACACACACACACACAAGCCTACTTTAGTTGACTTTATATAAATTTGAAGTCTTATATATATATATATATATATATATATATATATACTATATATATATATATATATATATATATATATATATTATACTATATATATATATATATAATATAATATGTATATATATATATAGAGAGAGAGAGTTTATAAAAAACACAGGTGAGGTGAGACTAAATGTAAAGTCGTCCCCCTCCGGAAGTTTTGTTGGAGGACTTGGATTGGGGGAAGGAAAAAGTGTCAAAGTTCCCGGAAGACGCATTGTTCCCACCAACGTTTTTTAAGGCTAGTTTTGCAATTAACTTGGTAAAACTAAAGGCGGTTAGTTTTTGTGTTGTGTTTTGTTTGGTTCTGTTTCGTCGTTGTAACAAAAACACGAATAACAGCATCTGGGTAAAAAGGAAGGCTACCACACACACACACACACACACACAGTTCTCCGGGAGTTCACTTTCACCAGAAGCACCAATTAACGAGGAGCTTACTTAAATTTTCTCGAACAGTGCAAAGAAATCGTTAACTTGTAATATAAAGAAAAACTAATAATTTCTGTACAATGTGCTAGAAATAGAAAATAGATCTCTTGCCTGCATATTAGGTTAGGATAGGTTAGGTTAGGTTAGTTTGTCTTTTTCCTGGCTTTAGTATGTATAAAAGTTGTATTGTATTTTCTTGCATTTTTCTGTTTTTGTTTTTTTCTTGCAATTAGGGGATCTATTTTTTTTATCTTTCTTGTTTTTTTTTGGCAATGTCCCTGGTTTTCTTGCATTGTACAGTCTACAAAAAAAGTTTTGGAACCACCCCTTTAACAATGTGATGTAATGTTGGTAGGCCTGACTGGGGGAGTGTCATACCTCCACCACCCTCCCGGTCCCTCTGGCCTCCGTGCCCCAGGCCAATGTCCCTCAGTGGCTCATGGGCGGGGAAGTAGAGATGACGTTCTTTCACCCAGTGCTATTTTTTCTGGGTATTTCACGGTTATTTTTTATTCTAAGATAGTTAAACGCATATCCTTATGTTTAATAATTATACCGAATGAATAGTCAAATAGTAAGGGTTCTTGAAACACTCAAATTTAAATTTAAATCAGCTAAACTTTTGATATAAAAAAGTTGTCACTGCCTCGGCCGGCATATTATCGATACCCATCTCGGATGACATGAGGAACCAGCTGCCCAGTCGGTGGAGTACCAACCCTACACCGCTTACCCATGTTAAAATTAATGTAGGGGTGGTTCCAAAACTTTTTTTGCAGACTACCTGCCCTGGTTTTCTCACATTGTCCCTGGTTTTCTTGCATTGCCCATGGTTTTCTTGCACAGTCCCTAGTTTTCTACACAGTCCCTAGTTTTCTACACAGTCCCTAGTTTTCTACACAGTCCCTAGATTTCTACACAGTCCCTAGTGTT